>WOGL01000059.1:0-21315 GCA_015342145.1 Leptinotarsa rubiginosa | reverse complement strand
AAAGAATATTACATTCAAACAATTTCAACAAGTCACTAAGTTAAAACAGGTTGACTCCTCACTGATATAAGTTTATTGAATTTATTTACTAAAAATCGTTATTTGTTTTAAAATTATGGATTACCGGTAAAAGCCATGTAGTTGAAGAACAACGAGATAACTCTCTTTTTGAAGTTTTTCAGTGGACTTTTTTGTATTCCCTAGAAGCATCGTAGGAAAATCTACGAGTATAAATTGCTCTGGAACGTCTGGGAATGAGTAAATATGATCTCCAGAGGAGATCAGAGTGATCTCCTGAGGACGCTAACTTGGTTAGCGAAACGCGCGTCGAGAGACCCTAATTTTTGTTCTGGTGTTGGGAAAGTGTTTTCAATAAATACGATATAATTGACAATTTGATTGAAAACATTCGTTATGATAAATTATCAAAGAGCCTAAGCTGGTTTAAGAGGTGAAAACTACACTCAACGACTTTGGGCGTAAGTTGTCAAATCCTACAGTGACAAAAATATATAATCTGCCAAAAATTAACAAACCAAGTAAGTCGGTACGGCCAACTTATCAGCTATAGATTCCCCTACAAATGAGATTCCCCTTCAAATAAGATCGCCAAATAGCTCAGGAATAGTTCAAAATCCTATCGATTTCGCAACTTAGTTTGAGTGTCTTCAATTCACAAGAATTTATCAAGAGAATCAAAGAAGTGAGGTTGCGAAATTTTAGTATCTTTCGATGTATCTTCGTTTATTTCAAGGGTCCCCATATCAAAAACAATCGAATATCTAAAGGATCTTATAGATACAAATGAACTATCTAATAGAGTAGTCGAAGAGTACTTCTAGCTCATACAATTTTGCTGTTTTTACAAACAACATGAGAGTACAGCAATGGGCAATTCATTGTCTCCTTTCGTGACTTATCTATTCATGAGATTTGAAATGGAAGTAAGAGAAGAGTTGGATTACTTTCCACGAACTTGGATCCGATACGTAGACAATTTATCCACCATTTTCGACATGAGTAAGATCCGCAATAACAGATCCCCTAATATAAAGTTCACGTAAGAAATTGAAAATAACGATCAGTTACCATTAGTGGATGTTCTAATTATAAGAAACACCGATAAGGGTTTACAATTTGATGCCTATAGAAATAATACTAACACTTTCGGATATATCCCTGCCAGCTCACAGCTGGCCCTGCCCAAAACAAAAAATGACGTCCATAGGCTGGTCTCGTTCCCCTTGAGCGAAGAAAAAAGGTTATCAAGTAGATAGTTGAAAGTAACAGTGACAAACAGTGACTAAGTTAATTAGGAAAAGAAAATTCAGAGAGTGATTTGGTAAATCTTCGTCTTCTCTTCAGAAAGACGAAGAATTTATAATTCTTCCGCCAACGAATTGGTTCATTTTTTTTTATTTGAATATAAAAGTGTCTTTCAAAACTTATCGTATACTTCAACAAGTGTTGGACAATCCGAAAGACGAGACGACGGAATGCTTGAAATTGTTTAGATCGATACAAGTTTTTAAATGCCTCGGAAATCGAAAATTGTGAAATGTGATCTATGAACGGTGATAAAGGCCAAATTCCTAATAACGTAATTCGGGGTAGGTAGAAGGAGGTGGATATCTGGTTATCAATCAGGTAGCACACAACAATAGGGACAATCACAAAATACTAGGAATCAATTTAATAACCCTCATTATGTGACGTAATGAAAAACATTAGCCGTCAGAATCAGTTTAAGTCATCTTCTGATGATACTACTTCGTTAGTGAAACATGCGTCGTGAGTGGGAAGTGTTTTCCCTGGTGAGCAAACTGTTTTCAACAGATTCATTTTACGCCAGAGGCGCCAAATTCTACTTATTATTTTAGACTATGTATGTATTTTTCAAACTCCTTAAGTAAGAAATAAACCAACCTGATATTAAACCCATTCAACAAAAATACTTACCTGGATAAACGAATGGTATGTCCATTTGCTATCATCAATTAGCACTTGAGTAAAAAAAATAACTACTTGTATTGTATGGTTCAAATGCTTTTACATTTGTCCCTAAAAACAATTAAAATTACCATAACTAACTTACTTCTGAATATAATATCTTAACAGATATAACCAGCAAACCATATTTTGTTCAAAATAGAAAGTTAACAATGGAAAACGATATGCTTACCTCTCACTAATGAAAATTAATTTGCTGTCACTGGAAAATATTTGTTTACTACAAATGATTAAGATACATTGATGTTTATTCACTACAAATAGTATGTGTCAAGAAACTCGTTTTATTTGCAGTAAATGAAATTTTCACATGTTTTTTATTTTGATATACTTTTTATTAAATACAACCAAAAAAATATGTTCCAGCAACTAGTTTTTTCCATGTATAAATAATTTCACCAAGAATCAAGTATCTGATCTTCGTCTGGACTGGTTTCAACTTGATGGTAGAGTTTTGGCTACCCATACAGAAACATCAAATTCCTAATAACATAAAATTCCAAAGTTAACGGTGTTATTCACAACATATGAAATACACGTTTAAGGTATGAAGTATCCATAAAAGGATAATTTTGAATTAGTTTTTCATTCATGCTTAGAAGCCGCCTGACTTGTCCACTTCTTCCAAGTGACAGGTGAATATTGCAGCCTCCTGGGCTTATTATTGCTTTTTTTTCTTCCATATTTTCATAACACCTGTCCCAAGTCTTGTTTCATGTATAGTTTGCCATAGAATAAAATAATTTCGTGAGAAAACTCTCTTCATGAGTGATAAATGGTCAACCAAATATAGACGAAGCAATAAAAACCATAAATACTTCTTCAAACGTTTCTGACTACTAACCAATGTTGCTCAAATGAATATCACTGGAGTTTTTTCCCAACACCAAACTGTTATTTTAACACCTCGACACGTGTTTCGATCATCAAGTGATCCGCTTCAAGAGGAAGATCTTACTCTATCCCGTGTTAGAAATCACACGTTAAAAGGTAAGACCTCGTTAGTCCTTAGCTCGCACAAGTTTCGACTTCTGAGAGTTGTCGTTCGTAGGGATGCGACAGCTGGTTAACGGAAAAACAGAACAGACAGTATGATGAAAATAATTGTCATTAGTGTACTTAATTATGATGGTGACAGACATATGGAACCAACAATGATCTTGTTTTGGAAAAATATTTCATCAGAGTAATTCAAACAAAATTGATAAATAGAACTCAATTACTAATAGGATGCAGAAGTGTATTGATAACATGGAATTCGATCAAAGCGCTAATTCAGTGTTTCGATAACAAACGCAATTTTGAATGTTTGTAACAAAATTTGCGTTTGAATAGATCTTTCAAAAATGAATCCCCTTTGGATTTTGGCAAACGGATGCAAATTTCCTGAAACAGAAAAAAATGCTGCTATAAAATTTATTCATTTGAAACAATACAAACATATCTATTTGAGAACTTTCATTAGAGGTCTATCGGGACCATTACAAGCCTTTTGAAGAAGGATCCTCATATAACTGCTATTAACGTACGGTATGTATTTTCTTATTCAGGATAGTTATTTCCAAAAATGAAGAGATGCTTTCAACGTGATTCTTCAGGGGGTTGAAAGAAAATAAAACTTGCCAAATAAATGTAAATAAATAAATATATTCCATAACGATTATTATGTGAAAAATGAAGATCAATATTGATTTATTGGAATTTTGAGCAATGTACAAAAATGTATTCACAAAATAAATATTCCTCAATGTTTATATTCCATAATCGTAAGCAACCAGCTATAAAACAGTACTGCTTGGATATTTTTCATCTAATAGAAACCTATTTATCAAAAACGTTAGTCTAATGACAGCATTTTTGAAAGAAATATCATCTATAATTCGCATACCAATATTCACAAAACATAGCAACAATATTACATAAGGAACAACCATGTTAGACAAAAAATTAATTTTAACAAATAGTAAACATTACCACTTCGATGAAGTTTTATTAATTTACAAAGTGTCCTATAAGTACTATCACACATTTTACAGAAATGCAAGTATCACGCGAACATACAGGATTTTTCTATAAAAAAACACTCTCATACTTTATTTCACATATTACCAAGATATATTTTATATATGTATATTGATTACAATTATAGCCCAAGACAAAAGTCAACATTCTCTCATGATGTATGAACTTAAACAAAGGAAATCATTGAAAAATTAAAATATGCATGTATTGAGTAAATGATCAATATTTTTGAGTATGGCATGTTGAGTCAATGAAAACATTTACCGGAAAACCAAAAGAATATGGAAATTAAAATATAACTGTTAGATTATATTAATTGTTGTAATATATAGGTAGGTAGTTTGTATATGTATGGAATCATGGACTCATTCATGCTCAGAGGATTTTCTCAAAGCTGAAAAAAATATTTGGTATGAAATGATATCAAGAAATAAGAAACTAGTAACAGCTGTATGTTGTGGACGTGTGTCATGTACAATAATTAATCAAGGGCGGATTCAGCTTTAGCGCCAGGGGGGTCACATAGTCGTGGTTAAGTCACAAGAAGTTTTAATTTGATTTTGATAATAATATGTACAAGTAAAAGTAGGCATTTATTAATAAATGTAAATAATGTACCTATAAATACCTAGCTATATTTAAATAACAAAATAAAATTTTCTTCCATGTCTTCATGTCATGACCCCTATGACCCCTCCTTTGGATCCGCCCTTATAATTAATACAGCCCTGAAGATTTGGTGATTGTGGATTCATTATCTGATGTGCTATTTGTGATTTATTCAATTCGTTCACCTCTGAATTTGAAACTCCAGATGAATCAATATTTTGAATTTTGTTAAAAACATTGGAGTTTCAATAATTGGAACTTTGGTGAAGTCATGTACTATATGTCATAAATAAAAACAGTGTGAAGAATTAGACCATACATGGATCTGTTTCATGAGTATGGTATAATAATATTTTTCGAATTCACAGTTGTTATTGTTCATTGGTTTCTATCTATATATTTAAAATACTATGACAAATATGGAAAATGCATATTATTTGAAAAATAAAGTTTGAATTTCACGAAAGTGTTTCATTTGACACAAAACATTTTCCTCAAATCGTGTTCGGAGTAAACTAAGATCAAATCTCGAACAATCAGACTTCAAAACATGATTCTAAGAATCACACGTTGAAAAGTAAGGCTTCGTTAATCCCTAGCTCACACAAGTTTCTACTTTTGAGGGTTGTCGTTCGAAGAGGGATGACAGCTGGTAAACGAAATAACAGATTTTCAGTTTGGGAATTGTAATTCCAATAACATATTATAAAATAGGCCTTAGATAACGAGATATTTACGATATGGTTCTGAGTTGTATATACAAAAATTGTGGTCTTTTTATCAATTCTAGAAGACTGGCAGTGTAACTAACAACATTTATGAGGAACATTGCATTCCTGTTCCACACAACTGTTTAATGCAGGTAATGGTAATAGAACACAATAGTTTCCTGATAAGAGATTGATGCACTTCATGTAGTCATCACAATTTGAAAGTAATCGATCTTTGGTAAAACATATCTGTTTCATTTCTTAGTAAGTGAACATTGACGAGCTGACAAGTAGAGGTTGTCCTAAAGTTAGAAAAAGGATTAGTTGCTGATTTAGTCTTAATATCAAAAAAATAAAGTGAGTTTTTTTACCATTCATATTATACGTTCATTCCAAAATGAGCTGTTTGTCTCTTTTAAAAATGATTATAGAGTAATGTAGTTCATAGACGTGTTAATTCACATTTGGATATGAAAAGTATATGCATACATATTTTTTGTTATTTTATACAATTCTCTGTTGCGATAAAATTATGCCAAAATGTTATGTTCAGTGATATGTAATGTACAACATGAATTAATATATTTTTTGAAAATTCAATAAAGTGTTCCTTAAATCTACTTAATAATTATTCAATACAAAGCCACACTGGACTGCAGTTCATTTCACTAAGGCATGCAAGGCAAAGTACTCCTTCACAGCAGTAGAGAAAATATAATTCACTTTGCATTTTATAGAAATACCCTGTATCAGTTCAAAATTCGATATGCCAAATTACGTATTAAGTACGTTCACGTGGTGGAAATTCTTAAAATCAAATATTCCACAACAACAAATGATTTGTGGAGTCTTCTCTACCAGCGACCTCAGACAAGTTCGAAGTTCTGAAATCTTCATATCCATCACCTCCCGAGATGACTAACAACTTTGTATTACTTCTCGTGTCTTGTTTGGCCTTGTATGAATTTCTGATTGGTGCTTCGTTAGCGATGGGTATTTCAACAGATGTCAAAAATCTCACGTGGCCTGTGTGACCATGCGGAACACCAGTTACAGTGGGAATTGCAGTTAACTTTGTAGTTGTCGATGTCAAATGAGGAAGGGGCATTGTAAGCAGTACTCCTGCAGAAGTTCCGATCCAGAGGAGATCTTTGCATGTCACCAAAGCTGTCACCCGCAAGCAGGCAGCTTTGTGTTGTCTGATTATGTCATCGCAACCTGAAATAGCGAAAACAAAAAATATTTTTAGTCCTAACAACTTTTTGAGTGACAACACAAATCCATAATTCACTAGTACATAGTACAATAAAATTCAACATAAACATCCAAACTTTTGTCTTGAGGGGAGGGGACTATATAAGGTGTAGGAACAGAGGATGTTTTTTGTCCCTTAACATTATTAACATTATCTAATGTTATGAATGAAAGTATCTTGAGTTTTCGATGTACAAAAACAGTTATGTACATTTTTTCTAAAGTATTATAGTTCCAACGATATGAAAAGATAAGTTGTTGTCCCATTTTTTGCACGGGAATTATCAAAGTTTTTTTATGGATACTACCTTCCCTTCCCTTTCGACACTTCGATTTGAAATACTTAGTTTTCATATACAATTTTTTATATCTTATTATATTTCGCTTAGTATACCAAACATAAATTTGGTCATTTGAAATTTTCGTCATGTCATAAATTAAATAGATTTGTTGGTTATTATCGTTCAAGTACAGATATAGCAGATATCAATAATAAATAGGATATGGGATTGAGTTCATTGATGAATTATAGCTGATAACTCTTCACTGGAAAAATAAGTCAGAACCGAATTATAATTCAATATCAATTGGCGGATTTCTTACATGTTTCAATTCAAATTATGTTATCCAAGAACCTGCCAAGTATAAGACTGTAGAAACGTAAGGAAAAAAAAGATTTCAGCGAAGACTTCCAAATTATTCAGTATGACTAAATCTTTGTATGAAAGCCCAGAAAAAAAGTGATTTTTCATATCATTTTCTGTGCAGAGATAATTTTTTTTATTTAAGATTATTATTCACAGAACTTCAAATATCTCCACAAATATAAGTTGTTTTAAGTGATCTATTTGTCAGATAGACCATAACTATATAGTATTTTAAATAAAAACTTTTCTTACCCCTCTTGAGTTTTGAACAAGAAATCAAGGTCAGACAAAATAAATGAAAAAAATCTTGTTTACTATTTTTTATTGAGGAAAACAATAGTGGTGCAGCACTCCTTGCCGATAGAGGGCACTACCAATGTTTTTTTTCCTAAAACGAAAAGGTTGGCCTTGTGAAATTCTGTATAGGTTTCTCCTTCTTTATGCAACACTTTTTCATTTTTGGAAATCGGATAAACCTGAGTAAGTAGCAGTTTTATATTCGTTTTAAGAATCTAAAAACAAATGATAAATATCATGATTTCAATAAAGAATTTATTCAAGCTCACTTCAGTTTATTTCAGTAAATGCTCAAAACGTTCACTCCCAGGCAAGAATACAGTTTTTTTTATAAAATTACATTACATTTTCTGTATCAATCTGTATCAATTACGTTCTATCCATGAGATCTGAAATGAACTGTGGTTGTGTACACTTCAGATGCTACATTTTCACTCAAAACATCTAGAGACGTTCATATTAGGTGATTCTAGGGGACCAAGTACTGAAAATAATACCTTTTTGACATAAATTTTGTCCGACCTTGATATCTTGTCTTGTTCAAAAGTTAAGAGTGAAGCACTTTCAAGCTCGCAATGTTTATGTTTCAGTAAAATGTATTTCATTCAAGATATCGTTTCAATTTCTGAAAATCTAAAAACATAAAGAATCTATAATTTCTCTTTGGAACATTTTAATAAAAAGCCATACGAACTCCAAAGGATTGCTAGTACATTTGACAATACTTGTAATATTATTTCTTTTTGAATGCGTATGATTAGAAATACTAACACATTGTTTTGGTTGGTTTTCGGGTTTTGCCGTGGTCTTCTTAAAACTTAATTCAACTTAAAATTTTCAGTTGATACGTCAAGAATATGTCAAGATTCGTCAAGAAGAGTACTTCGACCACGGCACTGAAGATGACTGCCGCAATTGTAGTTGAAACATTTGGAGATTATAACCAACCCGGAAACCAACTGAAACATTGACGCCAGCCGTGGAAGCCTACATTCCTATACTAATACTTTGAAAAATACTCTACTCATAAACTGATGGGAGAAATCCAAGTGAGTTTCGACAACAGTGATCAAGCTTGAATTTTACAAAATATAAGTACCTTCCTTGAAAGAGGTTCTTAAATATATCCCTTGAATGTTTCTCAACATTAGATACCCACTGATGAGTTGACAATCCTTGCAATAAATATAACTACCACTACTGAATATTGCTCAAATCCTTCTGAAACCAACTAAAGATTTTCTAGGCATTTGTAATGGAAAATGCGCAAGTACGAAAATATAAAACCAAATTGCTTGGGATAATTTTTAGTAAATGAATGTGATATTGGTTTCTGCCTTTTTGAAGAAAAACTCTATTAGCCAGGAAACTAATAGTGATACTTACTTGTTAGCATTTTTGTAACTGAAGGAGCAACATTGATTTCACATAAGAGTTCGAATGTAGTACTATGATAGCATTTAACTAGTGCAGAGTTTTGTAATGACAACCAAACACCATTTCCACACAGAACTATGCAGGTTATTGATTTATTGTTGTCGTTGTTCACGGTGAAACTGTTTTCAGTTGTGAGGGTATGGGTGTTGAATATTTTTACACTGCTACCGCAGCCACACCACAATTTTCCCAAGCTAGGAACCAATTTGGAAACCGGTGAACTTAACGAACCTACTGTGCATATCGTTGGGCTACTGATGTTCCAACTTCCACCTGCAAATTAAAAGGTTCATAACTAGACTTTAGTAACTAATAATACGATATTATTAGAGTAGTCCAAAAGTATAATAGATTTGTTTCTCAGTGATTCTCGAGTACCATTTATATCTTTAATGATATAGGTTATAGGTAGAATTGTAACATCTGACATAAAATGAATATATTCACTTTTCCCACACAGGAACAAAAGTACTGAATCTCGACGTGCATTTCGCTAACCAGGAGCTGACTAAAACTGGTAGGTACTTTTATTCTGGTGTATAAAAACTGTTTCCATAGATATAGATATTTGATAAGTCTATGAGCTTCAGGAAGTTTTAATTGAAATTTTGAAAAAGGGGTCTTAAAAATGAATCTCTCACCATCATGCTAGCCATTCAAAGTTTTACATGAAATTGAAAATAATACAACCCTTGACACAAATGTATTATGGGGTAATTCAAAAGTGAGTACTTTCTTTGACAGTAAGATGACTGAGGACAATATGATGTTAATAGATAATGTGAGTGTGAGTGAAACGGCATAAATTCAGAGCAACGAGATACTGTTTTCACTGCTGACAACTTGAACATATAAATAAACTTTTAGATCTAGATGGAATCAGTGTCAACGAGAAGTCAAATAAGACTTACATAAAGAGACTTTAGAAGTCAGAAATGAAACAAAGCAGCAAAAAAAAACAGTACCTATTGATAAGAACTGATTCAACAGGGAGTTGGAATGGACTCAAATATAGATATTGAAAAAACCAGTCGCAAGTGGAGCGGAACAGAAATTCAAAAAACTTTTAAAATCTTACCTAATAGATATTGTCTGATTGTTATTCAAGGGAGTATTTAATAGATCACAAATTATAGAACGAAGTTTGAATATCAAAGAAGAACGAAAATATTGATAGGTGAATTAGTTTGTGTAAAGATAAGAAATATATCAAAAAAGCAGACGATCTCAAAAAAAATAAAGGAATGACAAAGGAATAGACATGGCCATTTCTGACCAGGTAGCTCTAAAATTTTGTCTGTGATTAGGTATATAATCTACTAAAATGGGTGAAGGTGGAGAAAATGGAAGGTGAGACCAAAATTGAAAATCATTATTCATTTCATATGAAAGAGTATTGTGGAAAAGAAAAGAGAGAGGATGTGAAACCTGACACTAACCTCCAAATAACTTTGATGATAATTGAATAATAATTATACTACATTTGATATAGATAATAATTTAGTACTGAGATGCTTTTTATAGTTTTATCAAATAAAATATCTCAGATATTCTGAATGAGATCATGAGTGGACACTTATGACTCAAAAAACATTTATAAATGATAAGTGTCTGTGAACTAAGTGTTAAGATCATCATCATTCTTGCTAGTATGATGATTTTTGCATTCATTTTCTGTATAATATAGATACGCGGATTAATATTAAACATTCAATTCACCGAAAGCATTTGTACACAAACAATGAGTACATGAAATAGAACTGAGATTCATACCCACATATCAGCTGTTTTAAATTACAGTTGCAGTGAGCAATGTGCAAGATTACGTGGCTGAGTATGTTGTGTATAATTAAAACCTGTTTATTGCTTGAATTGTGGTTGTTGAACCGTTCTATAAATATCTCTTCTTGATATTTCTCCACTTGAATTAGTAAAAAGTACTCACATGAATCTCTGTCATAGACAATGATATCTCCATTAGCGAGTGACACAAAAACCCGGTTATCCAGGTATCTGAAACAACAAATGAAGCGGGATTAAATTGTATTATTTCATCAATTTGTGTATTTTTATTTTAAACCTAGGAATGTTTCATAAACCTTGGTGAACACTATTCAGATTTTATAAAAAAAACTCTGGGGCATAACGTTGACTATGTTAATCATACTAGTGTCAGTCAGGGAAGGAAAAAAATTGGTTACCATCTACTCGTCCAAAGAAAACATCGACTTGCTGAAAGGGCATAACAGTATTAGTTATAAGAATTTTAGATCTTCTCAAACGTTTAGGCACACTCAAAGTGAGGTTGATATCCCTTGAAACAAGATGAATAATTTGAGAATATTTTCAACTCAGAATGGTTTCCCAGTACCTATTATCCAGTTTTAATCAAATAATCTGAATATGTTATCTTCCAAGATTCTACTAAAGCTTTTGAAAAAAAATTGATATGAGTTACTTATTTAGCAAAATGTTGTCACATTACCTATGACATATGAATAAAACAACAAATTACGTGCATTAGGATTTCCAAATAAATTATTCATTCACTTATCTACAATAATAATGATAACAAAGCGAAATATAGTTGTTTAAGATAATGGACTTGCTTGACACTTGTGCACAGGAAAAAATATTTTATTATTTTCAAATAGGTACAGACCTTTTTTTTCAATTCATTTACATGTTATGAATTATTTTTGATATTTAACCAATTTGTATTTATTTGTAAGACTATTCATCATACTGTTGTTCAAAAAGTACCTAACTATTTAATTGGAATTGACTCCGAAGAATTACTAACATTTATTTAATGAATTTTAGTGGAGTTTTTCCCAACACAAAACCGTTAATTTAGCACCTCGACACGTGTTTCGATCACCAAGTGATCATCTTCAAAAGGAAAATCAGTTTGATCTTCCCCTTGAAGATAATCACTTGGTGATCAAAACAAGTGTCGAAATGTTAAAATATCGGTTTGGTGGTGAAAAAACTCCAGTAATATTCATCACTACACCAAAGGTTCCAAACAGTGCATCACAAGTATTCATTTAATGACTTAAATAGTATGAGCAATCATTAAATACAGTACTCTCTGTTCTGAATTCTTCAACTTTCAAATTATGTTCAACCTAGAAAAACTTCATTATCAACATTAATATAATATCACGAATATATAAATATCGAAACAAAAACCACCAGAGAATATGTGACAAATTTCAATGTGGCCTCCTTTTAATAGAACATATACCGGGTATCCGTTTTATTTCGGACTAATATCTCCGAAGTTAGTGAAGTTGAAAAAACTAAACTCTGGCAATTACATATGTTCAAAGGAATCGACGTCTTGACACATTTGAAACTTATTCCCCCTTGTAAGGGCAGCACCAGGGGACTGCTTCCGAAAATCTTAAATAGAACCCTATATCGATATGTAGCTCATTTTGAAGGCCTTGAAGAAACAGTTCTGCCTAAAATAGAAGTCTCTACGGTCGCCCCTTTTCGATTAATAATGAATGCCAGTCGTGAAAAACAGTTTTTATTTGATTTTATAAGATGTTGAAAATGACTTCCACCAACCTCTCGACAATAATCCAGTCTACTTTCAAATTCCACCTTTACATCTGTCACAATTTCCAGTATTATAGTAGCGCACACATCAGTGATGTGTGCAGTATTTCTTTCAAGTTTCCTCGTTTTGTTAAAAATATCCGCTCCTTTACATAACCCCACGAAAAGAAGTCAAGGGGAGCGAAAAATCGAGTTTGTGAAGAAATATTTGTTTCTTCAAGGCTTTTAAAATGACCTACATTTCAATATAGGGTTTCATTCAAGATTTTGGGATGCAAAAACCCTTGTGGCACTTTTGCAAGGGTGAAAAACATGCAAATATATATGGAAGTGGATTTTTTCTACATACGTAATTGCCAAAATTTCGTTTTTCTGTTCCCACTGACTTCGAAGATATTAGCCCGTTACTAAGACTTTCCGGACACCGCACTCAACGCAATCTATGAATTTGAAAAATTGATTCAATTTGTTAGCTTTTGAAGTGATGTTTCAGAAAAAGTTATTTTTCAAATCAGTTGAATAGTGTGCAGTATTTGGTGTTTTGTCTTGAACTTTCTACAGAATTGAAAATATTCAATTAAAAATACATTCTTGGAAAGCATTAACAAATTGAATATATTTCCTTTCGTAAGAATGTGCCATTAACTTTCTGGCCGAGGTGTTGATTTGACTTTGAATATTTAGTAATTTATAATAATAATGATTTCAATTTGACAGGATGCCATAAATTTCATGGAATACTGTGTCAATGACGTAATAAACACTTCCCGCTCGACTGGGCGGTCGAATGTAGCTCAATCAATAATTCAATCAAAATTAGTTGTGAAGTTGGGACTTCGAAACAAGAACATGAAACGTTGTATAAATGCTTTTATGGAAACATACACATTGGTTTTAAGTAAGAAACCCAAAAACCTTTCTTTCCCAAAAACTGATCTTACAGAAAAAATGTAATTTCAATCTAAACAAGATTCCTATGGCTGGAATTGAATCAAATACCTAGCGTATGAATGTCATTACATACTGTCATCGTGACATGAGTAGATTTAACTCATCCGTGACATAAAGTCGTAATGTTATGAATGAATTGAGTGTTCCATCTCGTAATTTTATCCAGGCAACAACACAAATGTCTTATTCCAAAACATTGAAGTCCGTCATTGAAGATGATAGTGTTCCATGTAAGTGAAATTTAATATCGTAACTCTTTCATATATTATATAATGTGTATCTGATTCAGTTCCATAACGAATGTTTGGAGTACAATCTGAATGGGAACAAGTGATTATTGTGCTCAAATATGACAGTAGTTGTTTCGAAAGTATTTTTCTTTCGTGTAATTAAATGTTCATACGGAAGTAGTTATTTTGGGAGGGCTTTTTCTTCCAGTTTGTATCTGAAAGTAACTTTTATGAATGATATACATAACATCTTTGAACAAAGTTTATTAATAACTTAATTGATTTCTTCCTTCCTTTGGAAGTTTGTATAAGGATGGAAAAGTAGAAAGCCAAAACCTGTTTTCCTCAAAAACTAATCTCTCCTGAAAATATACCTCCATTCAATTTATACACATTGGACTTTTCTTTTGAAACCAAAATTGAAACAGAGACAAGGAATGAGATAAGTAAATTGTCACTTACTTCCGTCAACTCGTTAATGATTCTTTGACACTTAAAATAATTTCACTATTTTCCGAAATGCTTTTTGCGATTTCACCTCATCAAGGTATCAATAAAAGTTTCTCAAAATATTAAGCAAATATCAATATAATAACAGAATAGTTGAAAAATTTGCATTCATAGCCAACAAGAAAACATTGATTGGTTTCAAACAGAAAATTGCAAACAATGTAAAATATTTCCTTATGGAACAACCATATGGAACAACCAAACCATTTTTACAGGTGAAATCTAAAATTTTAGTAGGTAAAGTAACTCAATTACTTTGTATAAGACTACAGAGTACTGCGAGGGTCTTTCAATGCGGTATTCAAATAAATGATGTCACTTAATCTCACTAATTAAAAAAAAACAACACTATTTGATGCTGCGGCAAGTCAAGAATGGCGATTTTTGTATTTCCAAAACAATTTCTCAATTTGAAATTTGGTAGGCTCATGATGCACTAAACTGAGTAGGAATCAACTGAAACTATCTACTGACTGATGTGAGGAACACGTTTTTGAAGACTGCCTAGGTTATTACTTAGCATCGTCATAGCTTTTATTATGTTGGTATGAGACTTACATAATACACAGTATTGAGGCCCCTAGCTGCAATTTGACTTTATTCTTTTTTATCCTTATATTGTCACAACAGTTGTACACATGTATGCATCCATCCTCAGTCCCAAGCCACATGGTTGATTGTTGATTATCTGTTTCCTCATTATCGATACTGCATGTTTCCGAGTCTTGACACTTTTGGGGTTCTTCATTTATTTCACTATCACAGTTGTCTTCTTCTTCACTGGATGAACTGCTATCGAAATGCATTGGTTTAGTTTCTTCAGGCTCAGCCTGTGTCCGGGAAGTTCGGTTTGGAGATCTGAAAATTCACAATAATTAATAGCAATGGAGGTTTAAACAATGGAAATTCATCTCACCCATTATTGATACCAGGTATCGAGGCTATACAGAGAATTCTGGCGTTACATACCCCATTGCACGAAGTGACAGTGGGTTCTGGTGTTAGACTAAGGACACAAACTTGTCCTACATATCCGTCGCTGTTGCATACCCATACATCGCGGCCATTTTCTCCCAAAGTCGGAGCGGCACAAGTGAATTGAAGACCCGCTCTTGTTTTTCTTATTGGGACAGTTGCTAACAACTCAGGACACTGTTTCCTATCACTTGACATGGCTGCAAAAAGGATGTTTTCATAATAAATTCCGTTTTAAGTCATAATATACTGTTTTTATGAATAAACACAGACATCGCCATATTCCTGAGTGAATTAAATGTGTGTCCAATTGGGGTCAATATATGTAAAAATATCACATAAAATATTACTCAGGAACTTGCACTGAATATCTTACAAACATCCTCAAGATATCTGAGAACAATATAAATTGTTTTCGACACTGTATGATTTTCCAGTAGCCGATCTATATTCAGTTTTCATGTTAAATATTCCTGTAATAATTGAATTCAGACAATTCACTTCCAACACAGCCAAAGCCATATATGTGATAATTTTTGTTTTTGAGGTAGTGAATTATTTATCGTGGCATAGACTTTCATCTCTCATACATTTTTTATGTATTTGTGAATGATGTGTGTTCATGTAAATTTTTATTTACGTTTTTCCTTTTCTATGCATTTATATTACTCATTAGCACCAAAGAAATGTGAAGGAATATTGCAGGAAATGAAACCCATGTTTCTTATTATTCCCTATTTTTTACCAACATCGGCATCAGTTGTTTACTCAATGCTTCCATTGTCTTTATCTTGATTTTCAAATGCTTCTAACTATTTTGTCTTCTGGATAGAACTTTAAAATTATTATCTGAATAATCACAATTACATAAAAGTTATAAGAAACAATTGTAGTCCTGACCAACCTGTGATTCCATCATATTTCATTCAAGAATGTTTATAAGACATCAGTTAATGATATTTATGGGATATTCTCTTGTGATATCTCAAGAATATTATTGAAGGTAGAGAACAACACTTTGTACTATAGCATAACATTATTTATGTATAAGACACTTTATGTGGAATGTATTCTATGTAATATTTCTTTTCTTATCATTTATATATTTACCTAGTTTTTGTTTGGCTTCGTTCAACGATTCCTCCCAAGAAGTTCGTTTTTCCGATTTTGAAAATATGATGGAAACATTTTCAGAACCACTCCTGAAACGAAAATGAAAATTGTAATGAAATTCAAGTGCAGGATGCAATTATTCACTGAGAATAGAATGGAAATGTTTGGTTTACATAACCTTTCTTAAAACAGTTTTAGTGTACATCACTTAATTGATATCAATGGTTGGAATAAACTAATTTATATAAAGACCTCATATTCGAAAAATAGTACTCCAAATAGTGTGTGAAAAAATGTTATTTTAGTGCAGGACTCAAAATTTGATCTAGTTCGGAATGTGAATTTAATGTTTAATATTCAAAAATAATATTCAAAAATATTATTCAAAAAGTTCAGACCTAACACTTGAAGTAGCTGTTTTTGAAAACTACATTGTTCTTCCTAGCCTGTTAGAATAACTATATGATTTGGAACACTGCTTACTTACTACTCCAAGATATTCACGAAAATAAAAATTGTACAATAAATGTCAACTTCTTGGGCAATATCCCTGTTACTTCGTTTCCTTAGGTTATACTTATGCTGCCAAACTCTGGAAGGAAAGGTGAGAATGAAGCAACATTCACGTGAGGGATCTGTGAATGCTATAATGATCAGATGCAACTGTTTCAATTGCTTTTCTATTGGCGACATTCTTTTATTAGTCTTGTATTCAACATAATTTTTCACGTGGCCTCGTTTCATTGTCTGAAGAAATAATTGAGGAGCACAGACTTTTTTGTAGAGGTTTTCGTGGACAAAAATGCTGATCAATTACTAAGATTATTTCTATCTCCCCTGTACTCCGGCATCAGAG
The DNA here is from genome assembly GCA_015342145.1 of Leptinotarsa rubiginosa. NCBI lineage: Eukaryota > Metazoa > Arthropoda > Insecta > Coleoptera > Chrysomelidae > Leptinotarsa > Leptinotarsa rubiginosa. The sequence goes on along the minus strand of WOGL01000059.1, from coordinate 4,124 downwards.
TTTTGTTTTCGAAACAGAATTCATAGATTATCTCGTTTGATCTCGTTTGATACATACAATGAGGCTCTTCTTCAACTGTTTTCAAAGAGGAAAGAGGATTATTCCACAATTTTCATTGATAACAGCGAAAGCGGGAGGTTGCATGAAGTGAAAAAATCTTCTCGAGCATAAAATGACATGAAATATCTGCATATTAGCTGATACATGAGAAAAAAATTACCAATGTGCCCTTGCATATCACATATCATCTTTTCTTTTTTATGTGTATAAAGTTCAGTTAAACTGTCATATTCCACCCTTTCTATTTTTTCTACACTGTACGAATTACTTCCAACCAAGTTATCTGAACAATTATACCAACGTGAATTAAAAGTGCCGTTACAAGTTTAAATTTTTTGTCAATTTTCGTGAAGACTTGAGTAAGTGTCTAAGTGGTTTTATTTAAGTCCTCGTGTAAAACTTTAAAAATATCCTGGCCATCTTGTTGTATAGTGTACATGACTCATGAATCTAAGAGCAAATTTTGTATCTGACTCTTTAAGAAAATTATCTGACTAATGAATCTACCGACCACAGTTCTGCAAGTGCTAAATCTTTCTTTATACTGGAAGTATCAGTATTGAGGATACTCATTTCCCGAATATTCCAGCAACCATCTTGTGTTTGATAAACTTTAGATAACACTAATCATGAAACACATAATAACGTTAGGGGTTTTGACTAAAAAATGCATTTTTATTATACAGCATACTGTAGACAGCCGTATAGCAATGAATACATGTATATGAATACGATTTACGTGTGTCACAAATTTCACAATCCCCAATGAGTGGAGAGGTGTACTAAAGCACACCTTATATTATATCCAGAAATGGTGATGAATATGAGCTATTATAGTGTTCTTTAGTCCATTGGCTTAATTGATACTGTTAGTTTTTTTTTATTTCATAAAAAATATTGTAGCTTTAACAATAATAATAAATGCAATGTAAACGTTCAATTGAAATCTATTATATTATTATACTCACGTTGTTGAGATCGTGAGCTCCAAGCAGGAGAGCTGTGAATCGCTATTCTGTTGTTCGGTGAGCTGCTTAGTCAAGTTTGACATCATCTCTTTTATCACATCATCTAACTGAACATGATTGCAATGCAACGACCAAGCTAAATCGCTGACTTGGTTCAGCACAGATATGTCTTCAGTCAAATTATCAACCTCTATCATGATTTGCTTCAAGTTATCATCTTTGGACTTGATAATTTCTATATCTTCTAACGGTATTCTCATCAATAATTTGTACTTGTTGGCTTCTAGAGTACTGGTGACGCTGCCTTGACCCGTTACGGGTCTTCGTATTGTTCCTCCTTTCCTCTTGATTCCCGTGATCAGAAGAAGGTCAGAAAAAAGAAATAAAGCTCTGTCTTTCCGAGGCCCTCCGCCGTGTGCCATTGTGACCGAGTCGTGCCTGAGGTACTGCCTCTCTGGAGTAGCCAGTTCCATCAGACCGTCTATCACACCTTCCAACTCTCGTAGTTGGTCCAATTCTAAGGCTTCTTTTTCGGTACAGTTGATCTTCAGTAATTGCTCGTGGACTTGGTGTTGCGCTGCTAGGAGTAAGTTGTGGTCCGGATGGTTTTCGTCAGTGTGTTTTATCAGCCTCTGGAGGAGCAGTTCATATTTCGGAAATTTTTGTATAGGTTTAATCAAAAGTGAATCGAGTGCTAGCTTTCCAGCGTGTAGCCTCGCTGTCACCTGGAATAAGATGATTGTTAATCTGTTTACTTGAAAAATTAAAAATTAATTTTTTATAGAAGTTGTTAGGCTTTCGCGATGCCTTAACATACCAGGAAGTGCAAAAAAGTATAAGATCCCTAAGGTAAAGTAAAAAAAAGTTTCTTAGAGGAGTATATGAAGTCATGTATAATAAACTTCATGATATATAATATACTAGAAAAAATCATAATTCATTATTCAACAAGATGAGTCATAAATTATGTGATGAAATTGGCCGATACATAATGAAAATCTGTGAAAACTCATTTGACTGAATTTTTTTGTGATATTTTCATTAAACAGTTGAAAAAACCGCAACCACTATACAATAGCCTTTACAGGAAAATTGAATACTAAATATTATTGGATAATGATACTACGTCTGAAGAAGGTTTTGTATACAACATATGTTGCGGTTTTGTAAACTGAATACGAGAGATAAATTTCAATTATACTTTCTAATGAAATCTTTGGAATCTACCCTGTTCACTTCTTCTAATAAAGGGGGAGATGACAGTGGGCCAACTCAAGGTGTTGTAAGGGTTCACGGACACTTTTGTCTCACACCTACGTCAGAAACCGTGAAGAGTGGAAGACCAACAGTCATCTCGGAAACATGCTTGGCAAAAACACTTGGTATACCTATAAGCAGTTCGAAAACTGAACATTACACGTTCAGGTATTAATCAACAATACAGCTACTCGCTTGGTCAGTAGATATGTGCATGTATAGACCGGATGTCAACGAATCTATTAGACAAGTCATATCTTCTAGATTAGGTGTATAGAAACTAGACTTGGTTTGGGTAAATGGTATGTGAAGAGAGCATATTTTTCACTTTTCGGTCACTTCTGGTTTCACCGGTTGATTTTTTAAATAGAACATGGAGTCCGGAGACAATTCTGGATCAGAATGTAACAAGTTGGTAAAATTACATTTACTTGCGAATTATTTTTCGAATAGTGACCATTTTTTGACAAGCACTTTCGACAAGGATTTTTCATCGATCTTAAAGATACTGATTTATTTGCGATTTTATTGCAAATAAAAACAAATCAAATATTACTAAGGAAAATACTGGATAACAGTTTGTTTACTTCTATCATGTCTGCCATGGATAATCATGATGCACAATAGTTTGCTAAAAATCTCTCTTGATTGAAAATGATAAAATCATTTGCTGAAGGCGATAATAGAGTTTCGACATGAGAATAGAAAGATTCATCATGTGGACAAAACTTGGCTTAAGGTTGGAAAGGTGTGACAAGACAAAAACATCACAAGTTCACGTCAAACATTTTCAAAAGGCTCTTCTACCGGATTGAAGTCACCTTTTGGAAAATGAAAGCCATTGATTATTACCCACATCGAAATTGTTGAAGATTTTGTTGGGGACGATTTATTGATGTTCGAGTCAAAGCACTCTGGCGATGAACGCATGACCGGCGATGTGTTTGGGAGCAATATTTCCAATATTTTGAGCAAATATTGGAACTCATTCCACGTAACTCTGTGATTGTGATAGACAATGTAAGTTATCATTCCACAAGAGTTGGAAGAATTCTTACTGATGCATGGAGAAAAGCTGATATTATTGAGTAACTTCGGCAAAAAACATGTCATTTGATGAAAGTATGGTTAGAACAACTATTGTCCGTATTATGCTCAAACGAAACTTGTTTCACGGAATAATATTTAGTCGACAAGATGACACAGTGACGAAATAATATTATTCTGCATCTGCCTCCCTATCATTGCTAACTTAATCCCATTGAAGGGTTTCGTTGCAAGAAGAAACACGACGTTAAAAAAAAGATGTCAAAATACTATTTGAGGAGTTCTCAAAAAATGTCGGTTCCGAAAAATGGCGAAAATATATTGAACATACTATGAAAGAAGAGGACAACCTGTGGAAATTGAACCAACCAGTTAGTTAAGGAAGTTGTAGAATCTTCTTCAATCATATTCGACAAAGATTCATCGGTGTTATCTGATAACACACAGTATTGGCCTGTAGCTAATATCTACCAAATACCTAAGCATACCTATTTATTATTATGTAAATATTTTAAATTGAAATGTTATAACAATATCAATTGCGTATGAATCAATAAACATAATTATGGGTTTTAACAGGTATTTTTGATTGAATACCCAAACATACACCACTGCAGTTTATAAAACGTCCCGAATCCTCATGAAATCTTTTGTTTGGGTGGACCTGGTAAAGTATCATAAACGGATCTACAGGGTGTTCCATCTCAGACGAGCCACCCCGTATATTTCTTATCCCATAGTGAGTGGAAAAATTTCCCGAAACACGTCGAATGATTTTGTTTCGGGGACATC
>WOGL01000058.1:0-21490 GCA_015342145.1 Leptinotarsa rubiginosa | reverse complement strand
GGAAGAGGTATGACAGTCGAGGTTATGATAGGAAGATGTCCCCCTTGGATTAAAAATCGACGTGTTTTCGCATTTTTTCAGAACACATGTGTTTTGAAGATATTCTGTTTCGTTTTCGGTGCCCCACCCTTATGTTAGAGTAATTAGTTTTGAACAACCATTCTTTTTTATTAGGGTCCTCCCCCAGGGCCTCCAGACTTCCTTCCATGCCATTTAAAACTCTCAATTGATCTTTACCCTTCTGCCAATTTTCAATGAAAGGTGGAAATTGACGATTCAAAAACCCGGTAAGGAGTCATTCATCAAACAAAAATCGATGGTTCCTTGCTTTTTCCTGAAATGTTGAGACAATTCCTGATAACTTTGGTCACCCTGTATAAAGCAAAAAATATACCGATGGTTTTCAATAATTACACCACAATATTTCATTGCCTTAAGGAAACGTGTCGACATAAACTATGAATGGTTTGGGAAATACGGGAGCTTATCTAAACTTTGAGTAAAATGTACACAGAATATTTCAAAATAAATATTTTACGTGAAATATTCGATCTCAACATAAACGTAATATTTTCAAATTCAATGAAGAGGAATTTCCTGAAATCATATCTGCTATAATAGAAAAAAAAACTCTAAAAATTTAAATTTAAAAGTGACGAAATCCGAAGATTAGGTAGGTCTCACTGACTTGAATATTATACATATTGGAGAAATGAAATGAGTAAACAACCCATGGATATAAAAGCCGATGACAACTTGTCACATCAATTCTTGTCTATATTTGTACATCAAAGTTCGAGCACATAGTAAAAATAAGAAAGCGAGTTTCAATGACCAAACATCGCAATGTGACCTAAAAAATTTTGAAAATCAACTCGTATTTCCCATCCCACTTAAATAGAATTAAAAAAGCTTTACCTCTCCTACCTTCAATACTTCCAATTCCAAAAATACTTACTCTTCAGCAACTGCTCCTCTTCGACAGTATCATCGGAAGGCAACAGCCCCCAAAAATGAATATTTTGCCTATCAGTCATATCATTTGGAGATAAATCAATTTCAAGTGAAATATACCGATACTTACTGACTTACTAGTTGAATGAATCTTATAAAAACATTGTTCAAACCAAAAAAACGAATTAGTATTCTACCGAAAATGCTGACCTGTCTTTCAATCTCCAAACATGAAGAATATAAATTGAAGGGAATATTTCTAGAAGAGATATTTTTTGAAAAGAAAGCTTTTTGGCTTTTTACTCCACAATCATTTAAAAAATGTGGAAAAATGACAAAACTTGAAAGTGAAATTTTACCTCTTTGTAGCAATCCAGTGAATAATATCTGATTTATATCCGTAAAGATTGTTTGTACTACAAACTGAATTGGAAAAAAGTAGTTTTTTCAAACGTTTTTTTTCTTTCAGATTGTATCTGAAATATATGTATGTCTATGAATACATATCTTTTCAAAAAAAATGTTTGTTTCAGTTATCTTTTCCTTTTTTTTTAGAGTTTTTTGCATTGTTGACTTTTCCACAGGTATACATGGAATTCATTGCTTCATTACATTGAAAGTAAATATCATATATTTACATTAAAATGATCCTCGCAACAAAGTAATTAATTTAACTTCCCATAGCTATCGAGTGTTTTAACTTTCTTGTTTGCTCTTAACAATTACTAATAATTTGTTTGGTGCATTTCAGGTCGAATAAGTACACCAATTATCAGACAATACTTTTTTGGAACTTTTTTATCCTCTTTACTTCCATAACATAGGCAAATAGGCACCACAACCAAAAATAATCAACTTCCACACCTCTTATACAGCAAACTGAAACTAATGACAATTTCTAGCTAGTTCGGCATTTCGTATATTATGTGATGTCACGCTCCCTTTCACTAAACCGCCTCTTTGATGCTGTTTTCTGAAGCATAGAACTGGATTAATGAATTCCAACAGATAAATATTCTTGGCTTTCTGCTTCTCAATATTCATACAAAAAACTTCCAAAGTAAGAACAATCAAGTTCAAGATAAACCCTTCAAATGTGTAGATCATTCATAGAAGTTACTTTCAGATGAAAGCTGGAAGAAAAAAACAAAAACCTATCTTTCCTAAAAAATAATTCCTCCTAAATACACATTTCTATTCAATCAAAGAGATGGTTTGCATTACTTTAAAAAAATTCAAGAATCGGAAATATTGTATGTACGACAGTTTTCATAGATATTTTACGAATTTTAAAACTCGAAAAGACTTTTGGTAAAAATGATATTCGGTCTTTTTTGAAAAAATTGATCCAATTTTATTTATCGTTATTCACTTTGTATGTAAGTGGACTTGATAGGTTACCCACAGTAAGGTACCGATTTGACATCCCTCAACTTCTGTATCCGTTAGGTGGGACTCAACGCCCAAAATGAAAAAGTACTATAGGAAAATTTGATAAATATTCATTTGGCGATTAAAATTCTGAATAATAAATAGTAACCTAGTTTTGAAATGAATGCTTCCAAAGTAAAAAAGGATGAACTAATTTTTTTTTATTCTACTCTACTCAAACCACCGAATATCACGTAATAATTTTTGTTTGTTACAGAATTGAAGATTCAATCACAATAAGGATTTCAATAACCTGATTTAAGGTCACTTGAATCAAATATACCAATTTTTTGCATATACATAGCCTCACTGTAAAAAAAATCATTGCCTTGTTCGAATAGGATTGTATCTCACATTTTTACAACCACACAATTTTGTGATACTAAAATCATAGTAATGAACTCACCTATTACTTTGAAATTCTGTTGACAATTATTTGGAAATTAACGTATTTGAATATAATTGGAAGCAATACCTAGTTAGTTGATATTTTGTTTCAGTAATAAAAGAGAGGTTTCAATTCATAACAATAGAAATGTAAGATATTAAAGGAATGAATACAAAGAACAAATCACTGGACCATATCGGATAAGGATATCATTTGGAGCACATGTTTGTGTCATTAGTGTTTTGTATATTGAGAATATTAAATGGGACATGAATACGAATAAAAAAGCAAATAATACTAAAAAATATAACAATATAAACATGAACTACATGTAAAAATCTGGCAGTAATAACAAATACACAAAGTAGCCAACATAGAAAAAATATATGTGCTTCCAATGAAATCCTTATCGGAAACCATGATCTATTTAGTAACAGTCTTTTCAAATTCAAATGATTATGAACAAGTTCAAGAATTTGAACTTCCTTCAATATTTCATATCTTAATGCGGTTGTGAATATATTGAAATATTAATTTCTCAGAAAAAAAGTTTTTTGGCCTTCTATTTCTCAATCTTGATACAGAAAATGTGAAAATCTTCCAAAGAAAGGAAGGAAGCAATCACTTTCAAAAATTATCTATTTACGAAGATTTGTAGATCATGCAAAGAAGTAACTTTCATACACAAATTGAAAGAAATAGCCCTCTCGAAACAGCTATTTTCATATGAACATTGAATGACACGAAAGAAAAGTACTTTCGAAACAAATATTTCATATGAACGCTGAATTATACGAAAAACACTTTTCTCCATTCCGTTTGTATTCCAAACATTCGAAAAGGAATCAATCGAATTAGATATCATTCACAGGATTCCTACGCAATATTATTAATGAAAGAAGTAAAATTTCACTTACATGGAACACTGTCATCCTCACTGCTAGACGTCCGATGTCATCTTTACTTCTTTCATTAACTGTATTGTGTAGGAATCCTGTGAATGATATCTGATTCGATTCCATTAAGAATGTTTTAAATACAAACGGAATGGAGAAGTGTTTTTCATTAAATTCAGCGTTCATATAAAAGAATTTGTTATGAAAGTATTTTTCTTTCATGTTCAATGTTTATGTGAAAATTGATGTTTCTAGAAGGTTTTTTCTTCCAGTTTCTGCCTAAAAGTTACTTCTTTGCGTGATGTTACTTCTCTGCATGATCTACACATCTTTGTGAATAGTTAATTTTTGAAATTGATTGCTTTCTTCCGTTCTTGCTTTCTTTGGAAGGCCCAAAACGTTCTTTTCCAAAAATTAATCTCTCCTAAAAATATACCCTTTCAATATTAATTTCTCAATTATCGTGACTTACTCAGAATTATTCAATTTATCAAGCACTATATTTATCTGATGATCGGAACAGTAAAGGAAAATTGAATAAAATGAGACAATTCAGGAAATACTTTTATTTCTGGGTTTGTTTCATATTGCAAATAATAATTATCCATCCAAGTTGATCATCATGGTGCACCAAGTGTCCTACAGCAAACTCGGCCATGTGAGATGGTAGATATTCACTCTCAGCAAAAGAAGTGGTGAAGTGATAGATTAAATATCCGCTATATAATTCATATGAAGAGAAACGCTGGATCAAATTGTAACCACCAGAATCTTGGCTAAATTTCAGTGACCTACATATTCAAAAGCAACTCGATGTGGGAGAAAAAAATGTTCATTCAAACTGTTGAGTAATATGCCTAATCCATAGCAGGGAACTTTACAAAACATTGAACATCAGTTGACAATCTGACGAAGAGAAAAATATTGTGAAATGACAAATTTTCACCAAAAATTAATATATTACTTCTTTCGACGGCAGTTTGTCAACTAATGTTGAAATAAGATTATTAACTAAGTTCTAATGAGATTGTCAATATATTTACATGAAAATCAATTAATATAATCCTAGCTTCATAAAAAGAAAAATAGAATTTTTACAAATAACAGAATTTTGAATATTAAAAACATCTAATTTTGACCTATCTACATTTATATTAGAAATATCTCACAAAAAACAATAGTTTGTGAGAAAAGTTAATAGAAATATACTTTGAAATACAAATGAATTAAAGAGGTGAGAAAGTGTATTCAATTAATTTAGATGTGCATTCAGCAGTGAATACACTCCTGATTGATTTGATACTTATAATTTCTTTCGGGTGTTCCTTAAACTTTGCAACTAAACTTACAGGGAACTACAAATCAATCACCACCAAGTTTTGATAAAAAGTAAAATACAAATAATCTCAAAAACAAATAATTTACCAAACAGCTTGGTGCCTTTTGTTTAAGAAAGGCTATGATGAAGCAATTTTGTATAAAGCTAGTTACAGAAAGTCCCAAAAATTCGCATTTAACAATATGAAAACTACCAAACAGGTTATTTTCAACAATGTTTCTTGTTTTGAAAAAGTTAATAGTTTTAGACCATGTAATAAAATAAATACAAAATACCATTCCAGAAATAATTTCAAATGTATAATAAATTTTCTTATGGCTAAAAATGTTATGCAATTAAACTAAGTGGGGAGTATTTGACTGACCATAAAAAAATCTGTCTCACAAAAAAACGGCATTCAACTGTGTTCTATATTCACAACTACTTTCGAAATTTCATATATTCTTATACATCCAATAAGTCTTTTGCAAGTAAACACTATCCATCCACATACATCTCTCACAATGATATGTATCTCTCGCAAACCATATATATCACAAAATCATACATAGTATTTGTGAACATATTACATCTTGAAATACAGTTTTTTCGTTTCCACATTAATAATTAAATTCATTGTTAGTATGATCAGCAAAAATCTTGGAAGTGTAGTATAATTTCAACTGAATGTTTCAATTTGAATAACAAGAATACATGGATATTATTCTAAAATGACATTTTGTTGTACATACAGTACCCTGAAAGTTTCAGTATGCAACGAAAAACATTCAAGTTATCAAACAAAGTGAAAAACTTTTAAAAAGTTAACTTCAGAAAACTTCCACAAATAAATATGATACATTAAATAAAGTTATATGAACATTTGCTGCTTTCAAAATAAAAACAAATTTTTAGTGCTACATAAAAGATTGACTTTAAGAGTCTTTTCAAAAATGTTTCCCTATGAAAAATTGTAATATTTCAAACAGAAATATAGCGTATCGTGTGGATTTAAAGTTCAAGTTGAAAAAGACATTGTAAGTTAGTAAAAATCATCAAAAAGTAAATTATTAACTTTTAAATTGTACTCACGATGTTGAGATGTCTCTTTCAATAGAAAAAATATCAACTCCAATGAAAAATTCAATGGAAAAAGCAAAAATTTATTAAAACAAAAAGACATTACAATAATAACTTGCAATGATGAATCCATTTTCTAGCTTGGAGTAGATCAGATGGTAAAAATCACATTTCTCAAATCCTAGTACTGCAAGCCATGTCTCAAGACATGTTTGTCCATGCAAGTTGGAAATACCAGAAAAAATATGTGTACTATGTGATTTCAACCAACATTATTTCTCCTGATGGCAATTTGGTTGACAAAATGTGGTGAAAATGGTTACAATGTGAGAATTCGATAAAGGTGATTTTCACTGCACTATCCTACAAACCTTTAGGGGTTCCAAAAATACTTACCTGAATTGCTTACCACAATTTACACAAGGTCAATTAGAATACCCACTACCTTAAACATATCCAACCCATACAATACTGGATATCCTACAGATATTCAATTCATGTGCTATTCAGGTCGGAATACCCTTGGACATGAAATGGATGTCTATAAGATATCCCTTGGTGGCCTTGGAATGAATATCCTAAGGTGGACATTTATTGGATATCCAAAAAATGTATGTTCTCGATGAACGTCTTTATTTTTCATTTTTAAAAGAAACTTCAATCCATACTAACTTTCATAAAATCAAATCATATTAGGTAGAAAAAATAACTAACCATTCCTTGATTGGTCGTGCATGAAATTATTGAAATATTCTTAGTTTGAGAATTATGTGAAATCAAAATAGTTTTGACATTAAGCTCGTTTCTTGAAGGAAATTTCATAAATCACCTTCAAAGTTTAGAAAAACAAATGCAACTGAAGAAGAATTATCATATTCCCTATATGAACTGGTGAAATATGTCCACTATTTTAGCTTTAAAAAATCATAAACTAATAGACATATTTCACAAATTCAAGACAAAGAAATCGAAAGGATTTTCTCTTGCCCAATAATTTTCATTAGATGTTTCTTATTTTTGATATTTAGAGGTATACAGTTAAAGAGTGGAAAATTCTACTGACAGAAACGAAGCAACTACTGTGCCGTAGTCTAATAATAGTAAATGCCATTAAAACTAACACAAGTACTCAAGTTACTTCAGGGCATTATTTGAGCTTCACAAATTTCTCATAAAATGTAAAACCCAAATAATTCTAGAAACAATTTAGAAACTTGGGGTATTCAATAAGAAATTAGAGAGAACAAAATCCGGTCTGATAGGCCTTGATCCAATGAAACATGTTCTGCCAAACATTTCGTCTGCTACTAAAGCAATCATCATGAATGGTAGGTATATGGTTTGACTGCAAGGATAAGTTATATCTCGAAGTATCGCCAACAACTGACGGTCACTTGTCAGAGTTAACGCATTGAAGATGTCTGCCGCAGTAGCAGACAAAACAGTTGGTACTACATTTTCCATTCGACCTTGACCTACCAACCCGAGTTTCAAGCACTCTAATCTTGACGTCGGCTGCAAAAGCATATTTTGAAAGTCAACCCTATCAATCCTGACTTTGTTTTGCTCCCAGTTGAAAATTTTTCATAACAAAAATCGATTATTTTTCATTAAAATGTTCAAAAATGCAGTGAATTTGGGACCACTGTAATTTTGAAGTTAATGTTCTGAAAAACGCAACTGAAAGAGCCAAAACATATTGTGTAAAATTTTCTCAGAATACCTGCATAAAATGATTTGTTTGGAAATAACCATTCTGCCACGAAATTCATTGTTAAAGTAAAACACTCCAACAAATGTTCTCACTTGAAACTAATGAATTTTCAATATTTATTGAAGTGTCGTCAAGGTTTATGAAGAGTATGTTTATGATATATAAATATTTAATATGAGTTCAACTAGATTTCTACAGTAGTCAGATTCAAGCTGGAGTGTTTTTAATTACATTGAAGGTTTTGCCACAGGAGATCCAGATGAAAACGGAATAAATGCAATGGTTTGTGAAAACACAACTAACCACAACTATATGAAGAATAACTCTAGTTACTTCTCAATTTCAAAAAATATACCAGGCAAAAATCAAATACTCTGACCAATGAAAACACTCAAAAATCCTTTCAGATGAGTTTTGATTGATCAAATCAGATATCGCTAACGAATTCGCTCCGATACTAATTCATTAAGCAAAAAACATTCTGCAGAGTCTTCAAACACTACAACCAAAATGAAAAAGTAATTCATTTTCATTTAGTGCTTCAAGACAGGATTTACGCATGTTGATAATCTGTTCCAAAGTAATGAACATGATACTTGGCGTTTCTTTGTGAAATTAAACAATTTAGTTATTTTGCAAAAAAGGGTATAAAATATGCATTGAAGACAGAATTGTATATCCGATTAAAATAGTGGCATCAATTGTTGCAAAATTATTTTGAAATCATGTTTTAGAATATCAGCCTACATTTCATGTTGATGTAACACCAATAACAATTACATCTGGAAAGTAGCCAAGTGAAATTGTATTTAGCATTATGTCCACATGAAATGTCACAAAAAAAGGTGACATCCAACCTTTAAACAGTATAAAACAAAAATCAAGCATACCTGAGAAGTAGACAGGTAGAGTAATTCATGATTTATACCAAAAAAATTCCAGAATTCCTGCAATTTCACAATGAGAAGTAATCATTGACGAAACAGCCTGAAACATGAAACTTTTTCTCATAATGGAGGTTACAATGTCACATTTCACCCATGGAGGCTGGATTATGTCACGAAATAGTTCATCTTCAATAAAGAAAGATAAGAAAAATTGATATTCTAAGCAAAATATAATTAGAAACTAATTCACTTCATACGAAAAATTCACTGACACAGAAAAATTTTGTTAAAACCTTTTTGCTTTTTTTCACTAGCAAATTTCATTATATCACTTGAAATTCAAGAGATTTGGGAAAATTGAGATATCAAATTATGATATCTCAAATATTTTCCGAAGGATCACTAGACTGCCTGAAATATTGCAAACAAATATTCACAATATTTCGAATCAACTGAACCCAACTTAATCAGGAGTCCACTATTTCCAAAATACACTGAAAATCACTTGTGAAATAATGCTCTCAAATATTTCGTCACTGATGGGATTATTTTTCACGGTAATTTAATTTTGAACCACTACAGCAAATTCAAATGAAAATTGCTGCACCTTTCAAAATCCTGAGAACTGGAGAAACTTATTTTATCCCCATGAGCCCATACTAATTTCACTAGCTTTAACTCTAAACAAAGTTAAGGCAAATTTGAACTGGAAGCGGAAAATAATAAGAATAAATATTATTATAATTACAATAATATTCAATATAATACTTTCCAATTTACCTCACAGTGTTCAAAATTGAACTAAATATAATATTTTTAAACAAAAATATTACTTCTCAGAAACGCATTACGAGTAACATTTTTAAAGAAAAATATTACTGAGCGTTCACCTAATTGCTTGAAAGTTAATTCAATTGATTATTTCAAAAGTTGAAATAAGCATCCAATCCATCAACCAATACAGTCGAAGAATAAATGTATGTTCACTTTAATTACAATCCATCAACCAATATGGTTGAAGAATCAACATGTTTGGACACCACAACTAACTCAGCTTATTATCTTGATTCGATTAATGAAATAATCAAATCTATCATTTTCGGCTGAATAAAAAAAATCGTTTATAATAATTATTATAAACGATAATCAGAAATATGGACAAACACAAAAACATACAAAATGCTACTATCTAGAAACCACATAACAAACAAAAATGAAACAATCCATTCCAAGCAAAACCTTAAATAATAAATTTATTGTATTGATGTTGATAAGAAATGCAAATTTGCTGAACAGTTGTTATTTAAGGTTATGCATGGTAAGGTCCTGAAAAAGGTGTAACTAAACTTATTAGAGAGAATAATCATTTTTATGAATAACAAACTAATTTCAATTCCATTGACTAGCTAAATCAAAATTGAATAAATTATTCCTCGTTGTGGTGTTAGTTACCAACATATTTTTTTGTAAGACAGCTCAGACATTATCAGAGTTATTTTTGTAGAACTTTCGATATGGAAAGATTTCGTTTCCTATTTAAAGTGTTTTGAGATGTGAGGCTATCCATAATTATGTGAAAAACTGAAATTTAAAAATATCAATAATTTTCCTTTCGTGAGTTGACTGTGTGTCAAACTACCAAATGGTATTTGATACTTGACACATGATAGATAACTTACAAAAGGGAAACTATTAACGTTTCATTACCATATGTTACATAATTTTAAAAATTCTTATGAAATTATGAATATTTGACTTTCCTCTCAAAAAAAATAAATAAATGAAAACTTTCCTATTGAAACGGTTTCCATGAGCGACCTAGAAAATGTGAGCTATTCCAATGGGAAACTATGTTAGCAACACCGCAAAGGAATGATATATTTAATAAAAAAAAAAAAATATGGGGGTGTATTACTCAAAATACACATCACACAGAATTTTCCTAAAGATATTATAATGATCTCATCCTGTAGTCTTATAAGAGTTGTAGGACTATCAATGATGTCTGCACGTTATCAAAATATCTATTTTTTATGCTTAACTGAGGGATCATTTCAGGATCAAGTTTTGATTTTGACTGTACCCAAATAGAACTGTTGTCTCTCATATTTTCATATAGAAACAGTTATTGCCGCCCAGTAGATATTCGAAGATATTAAAATTCTTCGAGAATAATTTGTATGGAACCTCAGACATCAACAGTATGATATCTGTTTCTTACTATGGAAGATCTTAACTTCATGTAATTCATGACATTTCAGATGGACATTCTTTGTTTGAAAAATTCACCAAAACTGTTATTCTTGCAAGAATCATTTCAGTAAAGAAAAAAGGCCAACTAGATATGAAACTGAAAAAAAAACATAGCAAGGAAAAGTACATGACTATGTTTTTGAACATTTCAAGTCACGACCTTTCAATTTTACTTGCAAATGACAAGCAATAAGTTTCTAATCACAGTTCATCAGACGCATATAAAAAAAACCACTGCCTCCTTCTGTTCAAATTGAAATACCCCTAATTTTTTTTTGGAATACTCAACATTAGCTCAGTTTCTCGTCACCTAAACACAATACTTCAAAAATTCAAGTAAACTGTCGCCATTTTTCCTCAAATCCTCGCACCTATAACCAGCATAACAACTCAAAACTATAGCAACACACCCCCTGACCTTAGCTACACCTTCTGCAGGAACCATTTTGCAACCAAAACAGACCACCTACCTTGTCCTTCGCCTGCGCCGTCAGTACTGGTTCCTGCTTGGGGTTCTTCATCCCCAACTCCGCTCTCCATCATAGAATAATCCTCGTTGTCGTCTCCTGCCGTGTCATCCAAAGTGTCGTCACCAAAGTTATCGTCCCCTGTCTCATCTAACAAAGACTGATTTTGGTCATAGGGTTCCATCTTGAATTGGATAGCAGGTTCGGGAGTCATTCCGACCTGTTGAACAGAGGCCACTGGTTCAGTTTTTGTGATTGTTGGAGGTAACGGTTGTGAATCTGAAGAGACACTCAGTCGAGGACGTTTTACTGAGGGTGTGGGTAGGGGGGACGGTTGTTGCTTCTTTGGGCGAGGAACTGGTTTGTAATCTTCTATGGAGCGTGTTGGTTTCTCTTGTGGTTCATTGGCTTCAACGTCAGCAGAACCCTATAACAATTACACATTGTTAATTCAGTTAATTTTTTCATGTCAATCTTTTTCTGGCACAAGAATTCTCACAATTTATTTAGGACTCATGATACTTTTTTACAAATTCGATTTTTTTATACTGAAGGTTGTACATATTACATAATGTACAACAGTTTTTTCCTAGATACTGTGTACAGTAATTAAGACTCAATGAAGAAAAGAGAATTGAAACTTTCTATGTTTTTGCCACTTCCATTTGTAACTAACGTTACTGCAGTTTCGTCCTATAAGGACATGTTCAAACTTATACATTAAACTGTGTAAGTGGTAAAAAACATTATCTTTTCAATTCTCTTTTCTTCATTATGATTTCCTACCACGTAGTAATGGCTACATCCATCAATTTATTAATTAAGACTCTTTAATAATGTTACTGATTAGCAGTTAACATTTGATGTAAGAAAAATCTTTGAAATGAAATTTTAGCAGATCTGCCATAGTTACTAACTGTTGCATTGCAAGTTCAACACATCAATGAGTACTTGGTTCTATATTCCTCTTTTTTCTCAAATACATCACATTGAGAGCCTTCAAATGACAAATAAAAAATAAAAGTTTCTCAGCACATGACCTCATCATAGGTAGGAATGGTGGCCTACTATGCAAACTTTAATAAATTGAAACTGTATTTACATTATAGCATATAAAAGTTCCATTTTACATAAGTTATTCGGATAACTACTTAGTTTCTTCAGTTCTAACACCTGACCAGACAAATTAAAAGGTTAGCCTATTGTACTAGAGAATAAGATGACTCATTATCCTTTTATACAATTGAAAGCAATCTCAAACAGTTCATAGGATCCAAGTTTTCAAATTTCAATTCCTTCCTGTTCATTGCCAATTACCATTACACTGACCAGATTTACAGAATACATTAGCCAGCATAAGAATACATGAAAACCAACTTACAAATGTTTTCTAGTATTTTTGGTAGTCAACATATTGAAATTTCGTTTTTATAACTTATAAAAATGAATTTAATGCTGAATATTTTAGAAAAGGTGCCAAAAAAGTGACATTTAGAGAATAATCAAAAAAGCTTATATTTTATTGTCCCATTTATAATTTGAGATACTGAATTTTTTAACCTAGGAGAAGTAAAAAAAACAGCTGTATTTTTTGAAGTAATCAGTTGAAAGTAATTATTTCTCTTACCTCTGCTCTTCACATAAATAATTTCAATCACAGAGCAACAAATGAAATGAAATGTAATGTCTTAGAACTGCTTTATACTTTGCAACTTTTATTGTATGCAATTAGTTGCTACAATTATCACTGCAATTACAATAGCAGTTTTATTTTAAACTTGATAACTGACAGTCAAAAACGTTCTGGCATTACTTAATCAGGTTTGCCAAAATACAGATTCATTCAACTTGGGCAAAGATAAGTAAATTTTTCAAAATTGGGCAAAATCAAAGGAGGATGAATTAACAAGAACAATTTATGTCAAAGACTAACAAAGAAAGCTTTACAATAAGTGATAAATCTGTTTTGTCTTCTAGGGTAAAACTGAGTGAAATTTTCAAAATCTGATAAAATGTTTGTATTTAGATTTTCATAATATTGACCACAATAAAAATTTTAGTTGTATTCAGGAAACCTTTGAAATGGGTGAATGCTTTGTCATTTAACAATTTTCATTACTGGAAGTGAGTTCCTAAAATAGTTGATTGATCATCAGTTCCAACTTCTGAGTGACAGTACCTCCAAAAGAATGAGCCACCAAGTTTTGACTTTAGATTCTTAATCAGCTGACAAAAATATTAAAGTCAAAAAAAATTCAAAACTTATAGAACAGAACTAAACCTAATAACTAGTAAGTATACCTAGAATCAGTCAGATTTTGGAAATTTTTTTGATCAAAAAAGGGGTAAGTTCCAACAACAACCATAATTATTCTTCATATATTTAATGATTCTGAAAAATTCATTTACACAAAGGTAATGCTGGTAATGAATGAGGCATGGATAATTAATTAAAGTAATATAAATAATTCTTTATTGTGCAATTTTATTACCCAAATTTGAAGTGACATTTACAAGAATGTGTGTTTAATGGATGAAGCATGTATATTATTTTATTGTTCCAACTGTAGGTATATTAAAATGAACACACATAATGAAAATTCAATCATTTTTCCTCTGTGGCATTCCAATGAGATCCTATTAACTTTGTTCATTTTTAATTTGTATTAAAATTCATTACAATGTATGCATCCTATTCCAATATTTACTTTTTATTCATGTTTACAGCAAAAATAAAACATAAAATTTCGGTGAATGCAAGGAGATTTATACTGCAGATTCGCCATTTTCATATAAATTCACAGAATGATGAGCAAGAATATTGTCAGAAATCGGTAAAAGTGGTATGCGCAGGGTGAAAAAGGCGGCAATAACAAATACTGGTGCCAGAAAAAGATGGTAAATACAATGATTGATGATGTAAAATAACTTACATTGCCGTCTCCCGTGAGTCCTTTGATTTGTAAGGCCTCGGCAGTCTTAATAAAAGTGGTTAAATTTTCTTGACTAACTTGTACTTCACCCTGATACATGAACTGCAGTAGATCACTTAAAGCTTCAAAACTAACGTCTTTCATGAAAACAATCGGGTGTTGACACGGGTTCGATTTGAAAAGTTCTTTGAAATATGGACTACACACGGAAAGCACCATTTTATGAGCTTTTAAACATTTGCCTTGCACAGCAAGCGTAACATCAACCAAGTCTTCATTTTCCAACAACGAATTCATACCCGAACTCATATTTTTGTGGAAATTATCCCAACACAAAGAAAATTGTTCCGACGCCATGGTCGGATCTGAAAAATGAAAGAAAATAATTAATGGAATATCAAAAACTGAAGCGGCTTCAAGACGCCATCATGGCGGCCTCAAACATTTATGAAAAACCTTCACATAAATAATAGCACACGCTCGTTAATGAAAGCTCACCTTTTTCAAAACGCCCCCTGAGTTAAATGTTTGGTTTTAACACACTTCCAATGAATGTTTTGAGAAATACAAGTAAAAATTAATAATTACTTTCTTGAAACAAAATCCTTTTACACCCCTAACAGAACAACGCCGACTTTTGATGAAGAAGGATGAAGGTGGCGCTAGCGTTTTTATGGAACGCGGATATAGCAGGTACCAACATCTGAATTTGAATTTGGGGAATTCTATTGAAAATTTTCAACTCAAAATATTTATGTTGACAATTTTCAGTTGAACCATTCATTACTGCGAGATTCAATATCAAATATCCCAATTTTTGATGAATCATCTTCCGACCCTTTTTCGAATTCACATTATTCTTAAATGGACAGCAC
Source organism: Leptinotarsa rubiginosa (assembly GCA_015342145.1). NCBI lineage: Eukaryota > Metazoa > Arthropoda > Insecta > Coleoptera > Chrysomelidae > Leptinotarsa > Leptinotarsa rubiginosa. The sequence continues at coordinate 6,294 of WOGL01000058.1, read as the reverse complement.
CAATAAACAGACAATCGCGCTCTAGTCTTAAGATGATTATGATTTCCACGGGTCAAGTTGTATAATAATTTCATAACCATTTCAATAAATTTGTGAGGAATGTTTTGTCGGGACCTTTGATGTAGGTTGTACAAGATATTCAGAGGAAATACTTCACAGCATTGACAGAGATACTAATTGATACACTGAAAAAAATAGCACAGGTAGTGATTAACATTTTTACAAAACCGCATTACACTAAGAAAAATAACATTGTCGATTAATATCCGTTTTCTTTATGGTACTTAATATATTTTTGATGGACTGAATTGTTGATAAACTTCTACTATTGAATTTTGTAGGTGTAATTTTTATTCAAATTCACTGATATTTCAACAGAAAACTTTCACTTTGATATAAAATCTTGACGTTTTTATTTATAGGATTCAAGTCTCTGAATTATAACACGAAGTAAATGGATTCAGACACAAATATACTTATAAAGTTACAAATTTATTGTTTTGACTAGTATTCCTGAAACCACACCAGAAATGCTATGATTTTGGTTGAAATGGCTACAAATTAATTGGTGAACAAAATATCAAACAATGAATGTAATTGACTTGAACAGAGGAACTAAAGTTTTGTATGAAAATTGATGAAATTTGTTATATTTTATTTTGATTAGTAAAACTGAAGCCATTCGTCTAGTGTATTCATTGCCAAGTAGTCTAGCCTCATTGTTGGTTAGGCTGAAAATTACTTAAATGATGCTTCATTTGCTATATTTGAGCAATACAAGAGTTAATCAAACATACGTGAATATTTAGCTGTATGAGAGGAAGTGAGAAGCGTCTGGACGCATGTCCTTATAGAACTCATGACTTCACTTGTAAAGAAATGCTATTATGTTGGCATATTTCGAGTTGTTTTAACTCATGTTGAAAGGTATGACTTTTGTGATATTATAAAATAGTATTGTATGATTCGAATCGTGCAAGTCATTTTTATTTTATTATGATCAATTATTTCTGATTGCGAGGTATTCACTGTCAGTTGGATATAAAACCTCAGAGTGAAAAAAGTATTACTTATATCGTTACTCTGAGTATAAAACCACGTACTCGTTTACTCAAAATTCAATTGCCAACATTTGGGCGAAGTTTGTCGCCATCTTCGGGGTTACAATAAAAATGTGTTGAACATTTCCAGAAAAACTATTGACGATATCGTTATTCGTTTGTACTCACTCAAACTGTATATCTGAGTATGTTATTGAAATGAAATGGGAGTTTTTTGTGGAAAATCTCTAGAAATATGAAGTTGAAAAATATGAGGTACATGTACAATTAAAAACATTGAACTCGATGGAAACTAGGGGACAATAACAACTAAAATCACACATTAAAATACCTGTTGAAATTTCCAAACAATCAGCTGTTGTACTTATTATAATGAATCGATAATCACCAAGCCAGTTCAAAGATAAAGCAGCAAGGTTTTCAGTTGAATAACTGATAGAATCATAAAAATATTTGTGTACTATCTAAAGGTGGATTTTAGTGTTAACAAAATAATTCTATAATGTCGTTCAAGTTTTTTGCTAGAACATTTTTCCTGTCCATAATTTCGGTACAGTTAAAATCAAAAGTGTGACTCAAATAGAAGGGACGTTCACTAAGGGCTGTTTTGTTATTATTTTTCTTGTGAGAGTCTAAACAACCATATTCGTCTTGCATCAATCGTTTCTCAAATATTGTTTGGTTTATCCAATGTACGTCGTCATGTCACAGTACTTGCGAGAAACGACAATAATGCTATTCATGATTATTGTGAAGTGTTATTTTGGTTGGTCGGTAGTCAAGCGGTTCGACGTGGGTGCTTTGTTCACTCAGTCAATCGGCCGATGTGTGAGTCGATGGTTCAAGCCCTAGTCTGAACTATCGATTTTCACTTGCTATCGTCCAACCCGTGGTAGAAATCACACGTTAAAAGATAAGACCTCGTTAATCCTTAGCTCGCACAAGTTTCGACTTTTGAGGGTTGTCGTTTTTTTTTGAGGGGTGCGACAGCTGGTTAACGGAAAAACAGATTTTAAACAGATTTGTCTGTTTCAAGACAGTTATTCAAGTGATTTGACAGACTTACTCGTATATTGGGTATTTCATTTACCAATTATCTCGTTGATAAATGTGCTACTGTGATAAAAAGAGGAAAGAAACAAAATAACTGGGGTAATATTCCTCATTTTCCTTTCTTATGTTAGGCACATTGATTGTTGTGTCTGCGACACTGTAAAGCTGTCGATATTCATTATTCAATGTAATATCACGGAGAAGCCAATTATTTTGCTCTGAACGATATAACAAAATTATATTATCTCTATATCTAATTTGACATTTCTTATCACAAAGACAGACTTTTTCAAAAATATGTTACATAATAACGTCTTTCTGACATCAAAAAGTTATTGTTTTCCTCGAGAGAATGCTTATAAAAATGGGAAAATGTCTCTGATAGATGTCATGTAAACGTCTATATCAGAATGTAACTCAATGTGTTATTTCAGAGGTGTCGATTTTAAAGTCGAGATTTTGAGTATAAAGTCTTAACTTCCAAGAAACGATAAAAATATGTGGCCTTTCTGCATTTCATTTTATTCACCAACCATGGCGTTTACAACCAGTGACGGTGAGACCAATAAGACTATGTGACAATGACCATTTTACCACAATTTTACTATCTTACCGGACCGGTACGTGCCGGTACAATAAAATTGATACCGACCATGCGTGTGGGAAATAGTTCGGGAATTTCTAATTGTGTTGAGGAATTTGATGGTGAAATTATGAAATTTGATAATTTTATATTGGCAACATTGACTTTTTAAATTTTATTCTATGGACTTCATTGTTCATTCGCAAAAATCACAAAGCAAAAGCACAGTGCTAAAGCGTGTATATTTTTGTGAGTTGCGAATTTCAGACGTGCATGGCAGGACTTTAACATTTTTACTATCTATTAAGACATTAAATATGAAAATGGTTTTCTTAAATTAACTAATGGTAATGTATTAAACATCATTCCTAAACTGCCCAATTTCTAATGAAATTAATTTGCTTACAAATCCCGTATTTACTGTCAATGGTGTCAAGACTTTCAAAACTAAATCATGAGTGAACAACAAAAATGAAATTCCAGTATTTCACACAAAATATGTCTCTATTCTCAAAATCCTCAAAATTACTAGTTCCAGTCAAACAAAGTCTGTCTTTCCTCGAAGATAAATGTTTTCAAGGTGCAAGGAATGCTTTGAAAGAATTCGGATTTGAATTCAAAGATATTATAAATAAAGATTCAGAAAGTGGTAATTATTTTCATGCTCTCAGAATGGACACCGTGTTCTTCCATCAAGATAGATTTGAATTGATAATAGATGCCAGGGGATTCAAACCAGAAGACATACAATGCAAAATTACCCCAAATTTGGTGGAGGTTTTGGCTCACAGACAAGAATCCTCCAATAATACAAACCGAACCATGTCATTAAGTAGAAACTATCAGTTACCTCAAGCTGTAAGCCCACAAGAAGGAAACTGTTGTCTTTCCTCTGAGGGCATCTTACTAGTTTCAGCTCCCTGGCAAAAATAAGTGTATATAATATCGTGATTCAGTTTTCTTCAAGCAAAGTTGAAAAAAGTACCTTTTTGAATTTTTGCTGGTATGAAATGCATACAAATCATATGGAAATATAAAATTTTGATGAACGTTCTGGACTTTACATTAAACTTTTCTGACTGCAAATGAAAAGAATTCAATTATATTAAAGTTATTCATTCAGATAACAGGGAAAATGGTATTATTCTGTATATTGCAAACCTTGAATAACACCTCCCAAGCACATACTATCACATACTATACTATCACAAAAGAAAAATATTTTGAAAAATAAAAGTATGAAGGGCAATATTGATTTGGGAATATTTTCATTTGCTATTGGCCTATATAACTAAAATGTATATAGGTCAGCAAAATCACCATTTTGAAAAAAATGACCACTTTTGTTAAATCGTTGAAAAGAGAATTTTCTATTCTATCAAATTTTCTCAAAAAATATACTAGGTTCTATTAGAAATTCTTGACTTCGGTTCATCTCCATTCGAAAATATCAGAAATATAGGCCCGAATAAACTATACGAATTTCATTTTTTTTCCCCAGAAACAAACTGAATGACGCCATGTTCAATGATTTCATCGTCGTCCTGTATGCTTTGTGATATCTTGTGCATCTGGTTAGAAACCAGCATAGCATGGTGTTCAGAATACAATTCTGGTTAATGTTTCAATAAATCACTTGGTGTTTCACTTCATCCCACCAGTCCTGAGGACATCAAAGGTAAAATATTTTGGTGAGCAGCTGGGTTATTCTTCTGGATACATACAAAAATAGCTATAGCTGCAGTCGGCTAGACCAGTGTAATAATATCATCTACAAATCATTTGTGCAAAAGTAGCTATTCACATTGGATTTGAATCGCTGGAGATTAAATCCATTTGGAAAAACGTTCCCAGAAAGTTCATTCCACATAAACGCAGTTCTCCAGATGAAAGAGTTCTTAAACAGTGAGGTTCGTTGTGTACTGAGTTGAACCTCAAAACATGTACATGTGAAAATATGTCACTAGATTAAATGTTCTATTAGAAAGACGTTCGCAGAAACTACATATTCCACCCTGAATCAAGCTGCCTTTGAAACTGAGGCTCTGATGCAGAATTAAAGAATTCGAGGTATGTTTCGTTTGCCGCTTTTATAGTTTGCGGTAGAAAGGAATGAAGATACTAATTTGTTCTACAGTGTGGTTGAGAAAATGTTGTATTTCTAGTAAGAGGCTGAAAGTCATATCTTGGATAGCATTGAGGGACAATGAATATTTCCATTAATGATTTAAAAAAATATCTTTAAGTCAGTATCCCTTCTGTTAGATTATGTAGTTCTCAGGAGTAATTCTGGATTTAAATGCGACCAATCTTAGGAATGTGGCTTGCATATGATGGGTTCCATACAGGAGATAAGTATTCAAGATGAGATCTTACCAGAGAGCAGTACAGAATTTTTAAGCATTTGATATCAGTGGAATTTGAAGTGCATCTTCTTAGGAAGCCTAGCATTTCAAGAGTGAAAGTGAGCTGTCTAGGAGTAAACCCAAGTCTTTTATTTCTTTAGCATAACTGATTGGAACTTGATTTACAGTATAAGAGAACGTTAAGGAGATACATTTATGTCAAAAAATTATGGAATGGCATTTACGTGTAATAATTTCCATTCCATTGTCAAAACACCAGCTGGATAGTTGGTTCAGCTTGCTCTGGAGTTCTACACAGTCGTTCGGTGAATCGATTTTAAACTTTCAAATCATCTGCGAAGCTTAGAAATTCTGCATTAGAAAATCTGTACTGAATATCGTCCCTAAAAACATTGAACAGCAATGGTCCCAAATAGAAACCATTTGCCAAACCAAGTTAATAGTAATTCAGAAAGTCCTGTTATGGTTCTCCTGGCGGGAATACTTTTCACTTTAATGCTAGGACTTACCATGATATTTGTCTATCGACGATTTTATTAATTCAATAGTGTTGAGATCATCTCCTGAAAAAAATAACGCCGGCCGCCGCAAATCGATTGTAACTTGGGCAAATTCGCGCTCAACTCTACTTGCGCTTCGCGATTGTTCTAGATGCCGCGTCGCTTTGATAGACTATCAATTTCGAGATAATTCGATTACCATATGTAAACACTACCCACACGCATATCAGAGAAGTCTAGTTGACAGTGCAGTACGAAGTGATCTAATAAGGCGATAGATATTTGAAGTTTCAGTTGAAGTGTTTGGTTATAAAGAAAATAAAAATAGATTTATTAGAAATAAATATCCTAATATACAGAAATATTATACTAATATATCAGTTATTAAACAACATACAAAAAAAAAACTAAAATATGTAAGACCTATATAGTAGAATATAGTGTGTAAAACATAGCAGTAGTAAATGATGNGAAGAGATTAATAGAGAGAAGAATGATGAACAACTCAATTGGAATAATATTGTGCCTGTAGATATAATTAACAGGTAGTCTGATTTTACCTTCCTTCCACATTTCATCATGGAGCTAAACCTAGCATTTCTTCCATTCATAGGTATGTTTGGTAATGCTTTCCACAGGATAGTTCTTTTGTATTGAAGAACTGATTTAAAAACTGTCCTACCTTTACTCTTGTTTTCTGCTCATAAGTACCATGTAATTTGAATACCTTT
>WOGL01000057.1:0-21374 GCA_015342145.1 Leptinotarsa rubiginosa | reverse complement strand
AAAAGATGGTGTGAATGTTAAAATTTCGCGGGCTACGTACATTCGATTAGCGATTTTTTTATGTTGGTATCTTCAGTTTCAGATGTTTAGTTTGTTGGTGTCGGGCATGAAAGTTAGAAGCCTTTTGCGCCTTCGGCGATTTTCTGCTATAAAAAAATCCATCAAAGAATTTGCATCAAATTTTGTCTAAAAAATGGAATCAAGTGCTGCCAGTGGCATATGATGATTGTACTCTGTCACAATTTTTTTTACAAATGGTACAAGCTTTTCACAAAACGTCGAAAAAGATGTAAATGACAATGCTCGCCTTGGACGTGCCAGCACATCAACAAGCGATGATGAAAATGTTAGAAAGTGAAGGAAATTGTTATGGAGAATCGTGGAATTACTATTGCTGAGGATGTCGGCATATAGGTTGGCTCATGCCACATAATTTTTTTGAAAATTTTGGACATGAAGCGTGTGGCAGCGAAGTTCCTTCCAGATTGAAAAGCCCAGAAGAGCCAAGACCAAAAAAGCACGCCATGTTCAATCAAATGTCAGGGTTGTGCTCACCGTTTTCTTCAATTACCGTTGGTGTAGTGCATCAGGATTTCTTGCCACATGATCGTTTCGTCAATAAGGAGTATTAACTTGAAGTTGTACGCCGCTTGAGAGAAGCAATACAATGAAAACATTCAGTATTGTGGTTGTTTAGAATGAGCTTCTCCCCCAGTTTTTGTCTGGAAGTTACTTCTTTGTATGATCTTACACATCTTTGCGAAGAGTTTATTTGGAACTGTTACTGTTTTCTTCCAATTTCCCACATTTTTATATAATGATGAAGAAATAGAAAGCGAATTCTTTTTGCAAATCATAACTTTCTTAATAATACCACTTTACAGGAAAAGTTCTTGAAAAATAAACAAATAATGTAGACAACTTTTTTATTACTCATGAAGCAATTACAATGTTTATTGACAGTGTGTTGTCATTTTTCAATTCGTTGCAATAAATACTCATTGATGAAGACATATCACTGAAGTAAACAACTTTTGGTCAGATTTTTAAAGACAAATTTGTACTAGAAAATTGTTGCAAAAGCACACAAACTGAACCTACAATCAACATAACTTTTTCTCTCTATAACACAAAAATTATTCCATTCTTTCATTATATTGTTTTGTTTCACTGAACTCTATATTATCACTAATTCGTTATATAAGAAAAAGTAGTTTGATCTGTGATGCTCATTATATAATTGTTCAAAAACCACAACTACTCTCATTTAAATCACAGGAAGAAAAATAAACAGATATCTGAACTGTAGTGACTACATTAACTACAAAAATTTCGAGTTTCTACTATAGCTGCAAATGATTTACAATCATTAATTTCACTTTCACTCTGAAACATGATTGAAAACTTATTAAGTCAGATATTGCTTTTGATACTAATTGAGTGTGCCCCACAAATGAAGTGGAAGATTACAGGTTTCATGAATTTTGTAGAACAAAAAAATCAAGACTTATGTTGCTCCATATTTACATAACACCAATACTTTGTTTTTTAAAAATGAATGTGAGTATTGTACGACTCCGGTGTAATTCTTAACTGTACCTTATAATTGAAAAAAATTTAGGTAGAAATTCCACAGATCTTTGATAATGTTCATTGAATAAAAACTGGAGATAAATTATTTGGTAAACGGCTGAATATAAAAACCAACTTGAACAAATAATATTTTTGTACACGACTCGACACCCAAAAAATCTTTCTGAAACAAGTAACAATAAATCTTTCTCTAACAATTTTAATATCACATAGCATTTAGAATTTATTTATAGGGAAAGGTGCACTTGTGTAAGAAAGTTGCTTAAATTCAGCATTAGAGTGCACAATGATGTGATGTTTCTCCATGGAAAATATTTTTTCGGTGTAGTAGTGTCTTTTTCCTAACCTACCCCAGTTGATATGATAGAACTGGATTATTTTGATATGGTACAATTTCATTACTACATTGCCTCTCATGATACTAATGACAGACCAGGTCCAATTTAAAATATCGACACTTTAGCGTATACCATTCATATTGTCAGCCAATGATATTGGTACAAAAGTATCATACAATTACACTACGTCTATTGGACTTGTGATCTGGAGCATACTGTTCGAGATCTTCAGGTTGAGCATTCAGAGCAGAATAATCTATTGGAAACATGATAGATGATGGTAAAGTTGGAGGGGCACCCAAAATATATTGCCCTGGTCCGTTGGGATGTCTACCTAATAAATAGTTTGCAAAACAGAGTCTATAAGACTTGTAGTGCAAGAAATGATCACCATTCTACAAAAGATGAAAATTATAATGAGAAAATCATGTGACATTAAACTTACAGAAGTCATTGCTTGATATGCCAAATCAAGAATTTCTCCTACTTTCACAGCATCCAAACCAAGAATGGAGGAATAAAAACTGCCGAGTTCATCTCTTGTTATTACCCCGGTACCTAAAAAATAGAATAACAAAAATTAATTCTTTCATAATTCAGGAGTTGACAAAATTTTAACCTCACCACTTCTATTTATGACTTGGAACAGAACTTTTACAAAAAACTGTAGCCATATTGGAAAATCAGATAGATTTCTTGAGCCTGTTAGTATTTCTGACCATTTGTGCAGCCAACCTTCTTTGGTTAAGTAGCTGAGATCATTCACTGTAAATCCTGTTAAAAAAAAAGGATTACAAACATCTTGGGGGAAGGATTTCATAATATACTGTACCCAGTCTTTCATCTGATATGTTAGACAAAAAGGTTTCAATAAAACCTCTTTCAATTTCTCTCAATATATTGAATTCTGGTGAATTAATTGACCAGTCAGCAAAATGTCGAAACCGCTATTATCCACAAGCAAGCATGAAATATTCACAAGCATTACATTACATGAGACATATTTACAACAGAAGTTAGAAATGTTTATAGTCTTAAGGCATTTTTCAAGTCCCATACAGCTATTTTTGACCAAATTAAACAATGACTGTACCCAAATTAATGCTTTCTGACTACAACATGGTGAACAGGTCACATTCAGAAGTAGAATTTGAACAAAAAAACTAATACCTCTGTCAAATTTTCGAAGTCTTGTTCGCTAATAAGATTATCTTGATCATGGTCCAATAAACAAGAAAAAAAATGTGAAAACTTGTTGTTTTGAATCAAAGTCAGCTGGTATCCATTATTATCATTGGTACCTTCACTTGAATCTACACTGAAGCGGTCCACCCATGTAGCTGAAACAAGAAATAAATGAATTTATCACACTAAAGTAAAAGCACTAATGTTTATCTGATAGTAGGCACAACGTACAATATTGGTTATATTAGATTTCTACCATTGGTTGCAATGTATATTTTTAACCACAATAACAGAAAACTGTACCATTATGGAAACGGGGGAATTACTCATAAATATTTTCAATCGTATTGAACTGGCAGAAGTCAAGTGGTTAAATATTCTACTTCATCTGAAATCTCTCATATATCTAATGGAGTACCACAGGGTTCCATATTGGGATCCAGCCTATTTATCAATGATTCAACAATAATTTACTTAGAGGGTTCACTCACTTTATTTGCAGATGGCATTACAATATTATACCACAAAAGAAATAATTCAGAACTTCATAACGCCCTTTGCTCAGATATCAACAAAATCACAGATTCGTGTAAAGCAAATTTGTTAGCATTCAATATTTGGATAACCAATATATCATCTTTGAATTGTAGTGTGGATATTTCCTCAGCTTCTAATGTTAGAGTAACTTGGGAACACATCATACAACAAATTTTTTGGCATATTCATTGAGAAAAAAAGTTGAATTTGAGTACCACATCCTCTCGCTGAATAAAAGTCTATCATCAAGATGTGAGAATAACATCTAATGAAATGTCCTTTATTAGCTATCCCAAATAGCTGAAATTCTCACTACACCAAAGATGATGGAGACACAATACAAGTGAAGTAAAATAGGAATTATTGTTCTATAGTCAAATCAATTCTACATATAAGTCGGTGGATAATGTTATCAAGTGTTCCACTTTTTTCACATTCATTATATGATTGACTGCTGTTACAATGTTGACAATAAAACTGTTCATCAATAGTACTTTTTAGTGGCCGTTATTTGATATTTCCAATTTTTGTGATGAGTGTTAGTTATTTATTTGAAGAAGACATTAAAATGTTTGTTTACATTTTTTGTGCTATTATGAAACATTTCTAATAATTAGATTTGTTAAAGAACATCTGTAATTATTCTAATTTGATGAAGATATTTTCCATTTGAGTTGAAGACTGGTTTCCTTATAATATTGGTAGAATACAACAAAAAAAAAATTAAATAAAATAAACAGGAAAATAGCAATTTACCCCTCTATTAAAAAGTAAAATGGATTGACCAATCATATGTCAGATAACAGCTGACAATAAATAGTTTCCTAGGTTGTACTGTGTTTTAATCCAAACTTTCAGGAATTTCAAAAGAAAATGATTGATGATGACTTTGTAAATGAAGTATCAGGGATCGGGGTTTCCACAATTGTATAATAAAATTTTATCCAATCTCCAAACTACCATGACATATCAACACATTTCCAGATAAACTTATGGAATAAGATAAACTTAAGTTGGCCAACTTTTACCTCACTACTTATTTTGACTTACTCAAAAGTGTATATTCTATCTGCCTCAACTTTTTTCATAAACTCGCCTTTAGTGCTTTTATCTTAATTTCAGTATCATCTATTTTTACTCACTCCATACATGAACACTCCATCCACAACTTTCTTGCTGGCTACTTTCTTCTCTTTCCAAAATACCATCATTTTTCTTCTCAGATTCTACTTCAGTCTCTGGTAATGTTCGCCATCGTTTCAACAGATCTTTCGTTTTATCTTTGGTTTTATCACAAGCTGATCTCCAGTTAGCTATGATTTTATGAGGCACTTTTGACGAAGCATCATTTTGCAGTTTTTGATTGTCAGTGTCATGAATTATATCATTTTTAAAATGTATAGAATTCTTTTCATGTTTGAAGCTTCCGCTTGTACTTGATTTATCCAAGCTTTTAGTGCTCCTAAGGCTAGATTGAGAGGTCCCCAAGTCTTTTATGCTATTGTCTCTGCTGGATTTACTTGGTTCTTCTATGAATCCTTGTTCCATATTGTTATTTTCTTAGATAGGAATAGTGACGCTCCATTATATTATACGGAAAACTATCACATATCCAGAGATGATTAACAAAAAATGGTGTTCTCCTCTACAGGAAAATGAAATTTGTGAAATCTTAGCAGTACCCATCGAAATCTACTTTGGTCATTATGATGAACCATGTTATTTCTGAATTTCTGACATACGCAGAGAACAAACAGAACACAGAACCACAGAATGCTAAAATACCTAGTGGTCCCACTACCCCCACATTTTGGTAATGTATCACAAAACGCATGATCAAATCGTAGAGGGTAGTTTTTGGATGCGCCGTGAATTGCAACGGCAACGTTGTCATGTCTGAAATTTTTCATGGAATTTACCACTTTTAGCATATCAGACAATCAGACTGAGAAATTATGATATAGAGAAGTTTTGTTGTGGCTAATATTAACACTTCGCCGGAAATATTCCAAGTTCTGATTTATTTCATATTGTATTTGTATGAAAGATATTAAAACAATGTTTAGAGATATTACCAATTGGATTAAGTTTTATATGTAATTATTTAATTATTCTTTAAACAACGCAATAAAAGATTCATTGAAAAACCATATATCAAATATTCTCGCATCAAATACTTTAAAAAATAAAATAATATATCCTATTGTCGTATAGAGTCTTAAATCGATACAGATAATAAGTAATTGCAATAGCTCTGTGATTGAAAGAGTGGCATATGTGGACTTTATTCTTCCATTCTGGAAAATGTATGTGTTCCTTTATGCGGGCTTTGAACGTTCTTCCAGTTTAACCTATATATATAAAACATTGGACATGACCCACATGTTGTTGCATCTCAAGAGGACCGGCTGGGTTGAACAAGCGAACCAATGGTTTTTATTCGTTTGAAACTCTTCGACAAGCTTTCCAAACTTTGTTCGATTTTATACGTTTTATATTATTTATACAGTATGTAAAAATATTGCATTTTATCCAGTTCTGAGATATGTTTGAAGTTGCAAGTCCCTTAAGCTTCTCGGTAACTTATTTTCAAATCGATTGCAAAATTCAAAACAAACAGACAAGGAGAAAGTAAAAACGTAGAACAATTTGAATAAAAAATTCAAAACGTTCCATAATATTATTCTACATTACATTTAATTTTCCATAAAATGTGTTTAAATGTTGAGCAATATATGAAATGTCAAACGCCGACAAATCCACTCGTGGCAGGTAATTTACGGATGCGCAGTAGTTTCAAAAAAATAAAACTGAGATACATATCTGTGGACACAAACATCAAAGGTTCAGACAAGAATGACATTACTGGTTTTAGCTATCTAGACTGTGACATAACCACAAGTATGGCTATAATACCTATACTGTGACAGAACACTAACTTAAATTACACTCACTTTTCTAGACTGTCTTCTTTTCAGTCTTCTCGATGAAAAGTTTTCAACAGATTCAGTGTTCTGTCACAGCATAGACTTCCCGTGCGTTCCACAACGATCAAAATGCTCCTTTAGCCGTTCCACATAACGTCGTGGTGAAAACGTCACTTATGACGTCATTACTTTCGCTCACGGCACAACGACCAAAATGGACGTTGAGAATATTTCATTATTCATTACAAAGTCTATTAAAATCAAAGAATAAGAAATGGCCTTTTCTTGCTTAACAAGTGTTCATCATATCTGAACTTAATAACTATTTTTTTGAATTTCACCACACAATATGGGTTTGGATGAAATCAATAATTCATAAACAATACAACCATTTATTGAATAACATGACAATATCTCCATCAAGAGTAATAAAAAAATATATGTAATACAAGTCCAACAAAACAATAGTTCATTCGTGGTCAGCATGTAGATTATATGTTACATCTAACATGAACCAAGTTATTAGGGATTCTCCATACAAAAATGAGTGTCATAACTTTTCCTTTCTGTGTGACTAGCTAATTTACTTTGGTCTGAAGTCATTCCAAAATATCACTAACCATTCAGTTTCATTCTCCACAAATCTACTGATAATTGTACAAAATATATTAGTCAACTGTATGCAAAAATATGTACTTGCAATTTTGAAAATTTGACAGGAAACGATTAAAATATTGGAACCTCTTTTAGCTTGCCCTTTCCTTGACTAGATTTTTTCGGAAAAATTACGAATAAGCTGTAAAATATGAGAGGTAGTTTTCCAGGTATATCATCAGGTCAAAATTATTTGAAGAATGACATTTCGTCATCATGTCAGATGACATTAAGACATGCTAATCCTTCTGCTTCGTGGGGCTTAACTGCCAAATATATTCATAAACAATTGACAGACACTTATTTCGTATACAGCAAGGGGGCATACTTGAAGACTGGCTGTAAATCAAATCATCTGAAAGAACAATTCGTTCAGGCCAATCTCCACTCACCTATACTGTAGGTAAGGCCTTTCACCTATCAGAAAACAACTACTCCCCTGGCTAATACCACGAAGGGCGTTGGATTATACCTGACAGAAATACTTTGTATTCCCGCAGTTTATTCCAATTCTAACAAAAGAAAGCCAGATGTCTTCTTGGGTCGGCAGCCATAGTGTTATTTTTTGAAAATCATGTTGAAATTTGATGATATGCCAATCAGATATCTATATTGTGAAGTCAATCTTAGCCATAGAAATGCTTATCATTCTTCAATGAACGTGAATAATTCTGCGAATATTAGATTTGTTTGGAATGCGGATTAGTTGGACAAAAGATTAGGTTATAAGTGACGAGTAAATTAGGGACCCACCCATAGAGTAACACTAGTGATGATGATAGTTCCTGACAAAACAGTCTACTACAAATATCTATCTTAGTGATTAGGTTTCTCAAGTTACTCTGGTAAACCCACATACTAATGTTTGATAGGATCATGTTGCATTTTCAATTAAAATATAGATGTGAAAAAATTCAATTATACTCAAGTGAAAACATGTAGTTTGTTACCCTGAGAATTTGCTTCAATACTTTTCGTCAAAAAAAATATTTGGTAAAATTGAGGTATCATCTACCTTGATAGGTAAAATTGAAACCTCTGGCATAAAATTAATTTATGAAAACAAGTTTCGCACACCGGAACAAAGCAACCTGTCTTAAGGTACCGTATAATAAGATAACAATTAGGAAGTAACGTACAATAACAATCCAACCCAAAAATTAGCAAGTTTCGTAGGCTAACACAAAGATGGCGCTACTAGTTTGAATCCATGATTTTTAGTTAACCCTAACCTTCAAAAGATCCGTTTGCAAATTTCACAGCTGTTGGACTATTAGTTTATGGGATAGAACATTTTGAATGAAGCAACTTTAGTTAAATGGAACAAAATGGATAAAAAGTAATTTTGTGTGTTAAGTGTTGCTTTTTTGAGAAAAAAAATATTGTTGAAGCAAAGGATTGGCTTGATAAACATTATTCGGACTTTGCAACGGAAAAATCAACCATTGAGAAGTGGTTTGCTAAATTTAAACGAGGTGAAATGAGCACCGAGGACGATGCAAGCAGTGAACGCCCCAAAGAGGCTGTATGACCGCTATAATCATTGTATCGCCCTCGAAGTCAACTATATTGAATAATAAAATCAAAAAAATGTTTTTCTATGTTAGCCTACGAACCTTTCTGACCAACTAATAGAAGGCTCTGAACTAGTTGTGAGGAATTAGTTCTAGTCATCTACTGATGATGATAACTTGGTTAGCGAAATGCGCTCTAGTTCTGGTGTGCGAAAAGTGTTTTCATTGCACTTAACTATCTAATTCACAGTAGGATTTCATTACATAAATGAACTAAGTGATAATAATCCAACAAACAAATTAAAATTATTCTAAATCATTTACAGCTATCAATTCTTTTTCTTCTCAGTCTTCTTAACTTTGACCGGAGCCGGAGCAAACATTTCTTTGATTTTATAGTGAGTTTCGGAAAACATCAACGTTCCCGAAAATACCATAATTGTGCCGATCCAGTGAGCTAACGTGAACGGATTTTGAAAATAAATAATAGAGAACAATAACGAAAAGAACTTTCTAAGAGTAATAACCAGAGTAACTGTGAGGGACGCACATTCAGTTGTCAGTATGTAGACGTTGCTGATACACATATACTGAGTTATAACATTGAGTAGGAGAAAACCCCAGATGAGTGGTATGCCAATGTTGAGAAGTGGTATGTTGAAAGATTCACTATTATTTGCGATTGTAGCATGTTCTAGAAGACTTGCTGAGTAAATCAGAAATCCTGGAAGTGGATACAGGTGCTGAAAAAAATATATATGAACTAGTAAATTCAAAGTTACAAAAAAAACAATTAGAAATATATACAAGATAAAATCAGGTGATTTATGCAAGCAGGTATTTGAAGAAAAAGGCATATCAACAGTTGTAGCCCTCTTCATATCAGATTAAATCAACATATACTTTGTCTGAAAATTTGCATCTTATTGGCAAAGTAAAAGAAAATATAAATGAAATATGGAAAAAATACGAGACACTTTGATGTGAGACTTTCACTGAACAATTTACATAAGTGCAACATATGTTTCACTATACAATAGCTTCGTCAGGAGTGCATATAGATGTATGTTATGTTTTTATAGGTAGGGGCACATTGAACCAGCTTCTTATTACACCAATCAACAATAAGAACATTAGTAATCGATTTGTAACATATATTCAACCTAAAGATTATAATCTATTACCCCTTGCCATTCGAAAATGTACACAATTTCAACTGTCTTAGTAGAAATAGTTGTGTAGAAAGTTTTCTGCACAGACCAGCAATATTTGCTTCCCAATTTAACATGTCATCAATTTTGAACCCCAATAAATCTACATGTTGCTTCTTCGTTACTTATATATTTGATGACATTATAATTTTCTGTGTCTTATCCCTGTTTAGTTTGAGATAATTTGAAGTAAACCAAGTTTCAGCATTATTATCTGTTCTAGAACATAGATTCATTAAGTTGTTAACATTTGAGTCTGCTTCTATCATTGATACGTCATCTGCATAATAAAAATATAAGCTTGGAAGTAAGAAATTGAAAATGTCATTAATATATACCACAAAGAGTTTGTGCCAGCATTGAACCTTGTGGTATACCGTGCGAAATGGATCTACATGTGCTAGAATTTCCAGATGTATAATCAACTTGTTTTATCCCATATAAGTAGGTATTTCACTAGTTCGGACTTCCATTGTCTAATATATAAAACGTCCCAGTGAAATTTATCATGAAACATTGTCAATCACCTTCAAACAAATAAGTAGGTATTCATTAGCTCTAAAGCTCTGCCACATATTCCGTATACATCTAGATGTATATAAAAAACAATAACATATCTTGTAAGAAATAGTTCGTCATCTCCTGATGATGCTGACTTGGTTAGTGAATTGTGCATCAAGAGAAAGCATTTTTGTTCTAGTGGGGAAAAGGTGTTTTCAAACGATACAATGGACTTACTTAAAATAAGTTTGAGCTCAAGTAGTAAGTTTTCAGATATGAAAAACGAAAAATATGAATTCTAATGATTCAAAACTTGCGACTTGAGGCTGGTGCATGAATCCACCTTTAGAGCAATTGCTTCATAATTTTTTTTATGAGAATGACTCACAGTATAATACAATGCTTCTTGTGGGTGTTTTCCATGCTTCTTGTACAACTGCTCCTGGAAAATTCCCATTCCTGCTGATAGTAACAGGGCTCCAGTTAATAAAAATATTCCAATCAACCACCAAAAGAAGTGATCTTCAGGAAGATCATCATGCAGCTGCTCTGAACTTCCATCACAGTTGGTACAAGCCTAAAATAACATTGAAAATTTACAAATTTTTCCAGGGTATTATAATAACTTACAGTTTTCTTCGGTTCAGTTGAATATAGGGTACAAACTATAATTCCAACTGTAATAAGTAATACAGAAACATACTTCTCAAGGGTGTATCGTCGTTTTATTATCACTATACCTAGGACCATATTAGCAATCAGAGATCCCTAAAAATAATATTTCTATATTCATTGAGCAGGACAAAATTTACATAGAGAACACAAGTTCGGCATAAAAGAAGAGAATTCCACCTGTCAAAAAACATTCACATGTTCACTATTTTATCATTGAACACAATAGCTTGCCTGAAAACTATATTTTACTTTGCTCTTGAAGGCTATCAAGGGAAGTTCTATGCCATTCACAAAGAGATTCACTAATCTAGGAATGACAATTCTGACACTATTTTCAATACACCACTCAGGTGAATTCTCATGATCTGAATTTATAAGTTTAATATTGGATCTCTATTGAAGAAAGTTGCTGACTTGTTGGAGTTGAAAGGTGGCAATGAAAAGTATATTAAATTGAACTATATGAAGATTCCACAATTTACGACTGACAGTTTCTTAACTTACCGCCCTAAAAATCATGTGCAATGGAACAGGAATGTTGAAAGCAAATGCCCAGTTGTTAACAACACTGGTAGTAAAAAAAAACACAACCAATGTCATGTAATCCCTTAAAGCAATCTTTGGCTTAACCTGTCCAAATTTAGATGTGAATATGAATCCATGGACCGCTATGAAAAGAAACTGGCAAAAGGTGATCAAATGCCCGGCCCCAGGATCTAGCCTAAGAAAATAAGTGATCAGAAATATCATTAGAAATTTTGTTATTGTAGAATGCTCACTTAATAATGTATTCAAGGAAAACGTTGTTAAGCATACATCCCACCAGTGTAAGAACGATCGCCTGAGTTGCTTTGAGGTTCATTTTTGGTTACTCACTGGGAAGTTTCAACTCAATAATTAATGGTTACTGAACTGATAACAACTTATATTATCTAAGCAATATACTTTGACGATATGAAGTGCTTCATTAAAAGGATATCATGACAATCTATTGTTTTTATACAAATTTCTATTTAAATATCAGATAAGTCTTCTCTAATAGCAAATAATAGAGTACTTCGTTATTATTATCAAAGAGATGTGGGTGGTTAGTGGTTGTGATGGGAACTGGTGGATATGTCAGATGTCATTGTGATATAAGGTTTGTTCTGGTTTTCTGCTCGGAGTGAATTTAACAGACAGAAGAAAGTCACCCAACTGAATACTGAATATGTGATCAAGTAAACCTTTTCAATGCTCAACTGACTCACTTATTATAGACGATTCAAAATAGTACGAACTGAGAACCAGAGCAAAACTATAATCAACAAGGATTTGATGTAATTTTGCTTGTTTGTTACATATAACCACAGAAATATTAAGTTATAGTTCTGTGCATATAACATAAACATAACCTTATTTTTGAATTGGAGAAACATTGACTAAAATTGAAATATTTTCCAGCATTTTGTTAAAAAAATATTGAACTGCATTTTCTAGATCTTCTGATTCACCAAGTTCATCAACGTGTTGAACGAATTTCATTATCATTCATTTCTGCCTATAATAACTAAGTTGACTAGAGCCATTTTGAAACACACACCGGGCGTTCCACTAAGCGTACAACTATTGTCTTTAGTAAATCTAAAGACAATGGTACAACGATCAAAATGCTCCTTTAAGCCGTTCCACATAACGACCGCGATCGTTGAGGTCGCGGTGAAAACGTTATTCATGACGTCATTACTTTCGCTCACGACCCATCTGAAGAGGTGGGTCAATGAGGACGTTAATATTATTTCGGCGCAATTTTTGAAATAGAAATATGACATTTGAAGCTCGAAAATGACGACAAAAAAAAATCACAAAATCTACAGTGCAAGCAAGTGAAATGGGTAACACTGCGATCGTTGTGAACGATTAGTGGAACGCACTAAGAGGATTACTTTATAGCCAACTATATAACCAACAATGTCTCCAACTGTAAATTACGAAATTACACCACAGTATTCACCAAATTACACCCAATAACACGTAAGTGTTAAAATTACACCGCCCTCTACACTCCTTCGATGCTATAGGCCATTTAGCCTTTTATGTTGTGTTTTTGTATCTCTATATCTCAATAATTACACAGACCATATATTATTCATTTATTCTACTGTGTCGTGGTATGTACTGTTCGATAGGGAATTTGGTACTCTATACACTGACGAAATGTACCGAAAATTGCGTCAGCAGCAGCCGGCACTGGTGAACAGAAGAGATCCGATCCTGCTTCATGACAACATTACACAAATCTTCTGAAAATTAAACGAATTGAGCGTTCTGCCGACCCACCATACTCCTTAAACATCTCGCCATCCGGCTACTATCATTTCAAACACCTCGACAACTTTCCCACCGGTAGAACTTTCGGCAATCAGGACCAGGAAACACGGCCTTCGTCAAATTCATCGAATCCCGAGCACACAATTTCAATGCTGACGGAATTTATGAACTTGTGTTATGTTGGCAAAAGTACACTAGTTCAAATGACCCTTATTTCGATTGAATTCAGTAAGTAATAATTGTTTTGGTTGGTTTCTGCGTTTTTGCTTTGGTCTTCTTAGGTTACAATCTCCAATGTTTCAACTTCAACAGTCATCTTTAGTGGCGTGGTCGAAGTACTCTTCTTGATGTAGCAACTGAAACGTTTGGAGATTATAACCAAAGAAGGCCACGGCAAAACCCGGAAACCAACCAAAACATTTGACGCCAGTCGTAAAAGCCTATATTTTTAAGTAATAAGTTTCCACAGAGATATTACAGTTTGAAGTAGACTCATAAAAACGGACAAAACTTCTGAAACAACCTTATAGTTTGTAATGCTGTATAAAGTACCGACTTTATTTCCTTGGGATTTCTGGAAAACTTTTTTTTAATCGAATTTACGAGTGGAAGTACACATCTGACTGAATTTGACCTAAAAGATTTCAATTTTTGTGGAAAATGTTTACTTTAGCAAATGGTTACCTTACTAAAGAAAATATCACTTTCTTTTTGAAATAACGTTCACAAGACCGGTAGAAATTGGTATGGTGGTTCTGAATGGATTAGGCAACAAGTTCTCTAGTTTTCAAATCTGTTGTTGGTATGCAATGAACATTCAATATTACAATATGCCCCTCAAAGCATTGTGGGTACAGAAGTTATAAGGAATGACATGCCAGGACAGAAATAAATTAAGTGATACATACATACATACAATGTTTATTAAATAATTGGCAGTATGTGTTACCATATTTACCGACTTATTCAAATACATGTAACATACAATCTATCCCTAGTCTTATTCACATTCAAAAGTATATTCTTGAAATTCATCAAGAATACCTCTATTATTTCCAATCTTCAAATCGACCAATGACAAAATGCAAAAACATTTGTATTCAGGGGCGATAAAATATACCCATGTCCTGTGAAGTAATAAAAGGTGTCAGAATTCAGGGTTGGTTTGCCATCGTCCTTGAATACAGACGATAATGATCAGTCCCTAAATTCGACCAATTTGGATTTGGGCTTTTCAAATTTTGCTGCATCTTCAGTTTGATAAGACTACTATGGTAAAATTAACCTTTGGTTGGAAATCGATTGAAAATGATGAAAAAATATGGGTGAGAGGTATAACAAACTGAAAAGGAGAATTGTATGAAATAAAATTTCACAAACAAAACTGTTTAAAAAATTCTTAACGTAGCACTAAAAAAAATAGACTATAACATAAGTAATAATCATAACAACATAATGATATAATAATTGATGTTAATAAAGTTAAACTTATACAACAAAAAAGTATAATAGAAATTATAAGCACATAATATCACCGACAAAACAGTATACAGAGTAAACCTTAAAAAATGCCATTGCGCAAAAATTGATATGAACCAAAGCAAAATTTTAGTGCCTACTCCGTACATTTCATACAGAGAGAAACGTGATAACGTCTGGTGCAAAATAGATCCCTTCAGTACAAGCGTAGGTATGTCCGAGTACGTGTCAGTGTTCCAAGCAGCCACACTTACAGAAGACTTCAATTTTTTACATATCTTCCATGAACACACAAACAAATTATTCATAAAACAAAGAACCATGAATCATCTTTTACAGATCAGAACTATGAAAACACTATTCATGATCTAGTTGTCATCATCAGATCGTTTTTATGGGATGATCCTCAACTTGGTCAAGAAAAGAGTTTACACAGTCCAGTTGATAATTTTTTTTGGAATCTGAAAAACATGGGTGCACACTACATAAATATATATATTGATGACAAAAAATGCGACAATGGAAAGATTGATATTTAATTCGTTTGAGGATGATTCGGAAAATTTTGAAAACTACAAAGGGAGTTTTCGTATCATGTATTTTTCAAGTTTTCTGAAGAAATTAACATATTTAAATTGAAAGAGGTATTTTTTCAGAGGAGATTAGATTTGGTGAAAATCCTTTTGGCTTTCTACTTCTCAATCTTTTTAAGAAAATTTTGGAGAACTTCTGAAGGAATGGACAAATTAATTGAGTCAAAATAAGCTCTTTACGAAGATGTATAGAATATCATGTGCAGAAGTAACAAATTGGAAAAAAACTTTCCAAAATAAATACTTTCACATGAAAATTAAATACGATACAAAACCTATCCAGTTTGTACTCCAAATATTTGTTATGTAATTAAATCAGATATTTATGTGATAGAATTGGCTGATACTTGATGGAAACTCATGACAACATAGTCAAATAACACTTCGTCGTGAGATATTCACTCAACAGTTAACAAAACTACAACACGGTTTTCGCTATACAATAGCTTCTTCAAGTAAGCTAAATATCAAACTTTTACTTTAGTATAGAGAGTTAAATAAACAACCTTGAAGAAGCTATTGGTTAGTGAAACACGTATTTATTAGTCCAATTCCTTACATGGATGAGACTTTCATTACCATATCTTATCGTTAAATAAAAATGTACATGTGACTGCTGTAATTTTATTTAAATTAACTAAAGTTTTTGACACGTACTGTTTATTCTTAAAAAAGTGGCAGTATAAAATACTTTCACTCGAAAATTGGTACAAAAAGGTTAAATTAGTTAAAAGTAACCTAACTATACTGCTACCAAAAACGCCCTAAATTTTAAAACGTCAAAATGGAAATACTCAGTATAATTAATTTACCTAATTTCCTTATTTTCTACCCTATTTACAAAAGTTGTACTAAAATTCCAATCATGAATAGGATTGTTTTTTATTTTATTTACAATTAGAAAATTAATTATTTTCATAAATAATATACAGTTTTTGTACAAAACGAATAAATTAAATGCTCTTTCAATAATTTAGAAGCAATGAGATGAAAATTGTTGAAGGCAGTGATAATATTGAATACAATTGTACATTTTTCGCAACATCAATGCAAATAAATTACGCCAATTAACTAATTTTTTCGATATTAATTATACTGTTTGAACACAAAAATTGCAGTCGTTGTTCTTACGCCAATAGCACCAGCTATAGGCGCAATTTTAAAATTAACACTAAACCGCTTTTAATGTTGTACTTATTCAGACCACCATGATTTGTTAATATTCTATATAAAATATTCAACAAGGACAAACGGAGTCAATTTCGGTTCGTTCAAAAATACTTGGTAGAAAAACTTGCCAAGTAGAAAAGCGCTATAATAACATAACATAATAAATACATTTGATATTCTATAAAATAAGCAACGAATAATCAATCAAAAATAATATATATAAATACATATTTATATATACATATGGTGACCCTAACGGAGACGTTCAAACATTTTTTAAAACGTTCAGCTCAATACCTATCAGATTCACTCCCGTATATGTTGTGCGATATTTTATAGCTTATAGCTTTCCAGTTAAAAATTTTTCAATGTTTCTATGAGAATTTTCGGCCGGACTTCACTATTCTTTGTTTTATAATTCCTACGTGAAATAATAAGTTTGCTAAAAGTAAGGTACTAAAAATTGAAGAATTCAAAATATTCAAGCTGATTCGGACAAAAATTCATAGTTCAAATACTACAAAGAATCACTGGGGTTTATTCTGATAGGCCTCGAGATGTCCTATCAAATAAATAATTGGACGTTTCCGTTTGGGCCACCCTGTATATATAAAACAAGGAATGAAAAATCATGAATAATAGAATAATATAACCTCATAGGATGACATGAGCCATGATAATTTCATTTCATTAACAGTTTTCATTTAAATTCAATCAAAACATAATAATATCATATTTTCCCAAAAATGATAGAAAACAAATTCATAGAGTGATCAAAAGATTACTGGAAAATGAAAATGTATTGAGTGTCAATATTTTTTAGCTTGAAGAGGCTCATGTTTCGAATAAGAATTGTAAAATAATTAATGGATTATTAATTCTAGGATAAAAATCGACTAATTGCGGACTGAAAAAAGTTAACCAAAAAGCTGGTTATGTGTTTCAATCCATCATGGCCAGCATGAATATTTCAGAGGAAAGTATTTGCAATTTCCAGAGTAATTAATAAATAACATATCATGACATGGTCTGTTCATGTGAAAAACCAACATGAATACAACGTTAAAAGAAATAAGGATACGACATACTGTACATTTGCTTTGTGAAATCTTCATATAAACTGCCATAGTAATAGTTCAAATAGTGTCAATTTTTCCAGTTATAGTGATCGTGGGACCTGCCCCATTCATCACGAACCAAATGGTGAAGATCATTGTGATGCTCCTTATTATTCCAGTCCCAATCTTTACCTTTCGGTCTGAACTTATCTTTCATTGGTTCGTGCCTTTCCTCATTCTTCGACCAGCTGTCATCCCTCCAGTGCTCCCGATAATAAAACTTCTTCTTGAAGTGCGTATCCGGCTTTTTCTTTTCTTCCGGGTAGCGCTGATATTTCAAAAGAGCGGGATTCAGTCTGGTGGGACTTTTTTCAGGTATGGGCTCGGGACTGAAGTTTATAGAGAGGCTGTTATTAGAAGGAAGGGGGGATGAGGGTGAAGGCGTTCGGGGGGGACCGGATTCGTCGGTCCCCTGATCCAAAATAGGAGGCGAATCTAGATACGATTTGCTGGTCGGCATTTTGAACAAGGTAGGCTTCGAGTTAGGATTCAATTTAAGGGCTTGTTTATTCAATGGAACAATGGAAGAAGGGGGCAAGTCCCCATGACCGTGGCCAATGCCGGAATCGGGTGACGTATTACAGCTGTCACTTCCCTCCGTTGACCGCCGCCTTTTGTCTAGTTCAGTCGATGCAAAAGCTACCAGTCGATCGAAGCCAGAAGATATCCTGTCTTGCCATTTGGATTCTTCCACATCATCTTCCACGACGTCAACATCTAAACAAAAATTTAAGGTCTCAATATAACTGTACAGTAAAACAGAAAGGGTTGCATTCATAAAATGTATCCAATGAATGAAATTAGGGAATATGACATACTTAGATCAAATCAAATTGAAGGTGTTTTAATGAGATAATACTCGAAATTCGGAAATGTTCATTTTGAAACAATCTACGCGCTCTCGGCCTTTTAATTTTATAAATAGCACATCGTGTCAACTAATGAACCTTTCTATGACTTGTCATTCATACTCTCAGTTAGTTTTCAACTATTATCATGGGAATACTGCCTCTAGAAATTTTTAAGAATTGAAACTTTTACATCACAGGGTTCAGTGTTACGACTCTATTTTTATTATTATTCTTTTTGAACAAAATGCCAATTTTTTGCACGAATCTAATTAATATAAAATGTAAATTATGCCTTAACATTTTTTATAACAGAGAGACTGGAAATACAAAAGAAGACAAAATTATTACTTGAAGTTGAATCAAGCGTTAAAAAAAGTTTTTAATTTCACTGGGCTACGATGTCTTCTCTCAAAAGAATGCGATTTTTAAAATTCACAATGTCAGTTTGAAGATCATTTAGAAAAATATGTTATATTTGTTTGTGCATTTCAACTATTAGTTGTAACGGTTAATAGTAATAAATATGGGGCAAATAGAAATATGTACTTGATATTTTTGTTTATAAGACTGTATATAGTTAGCATTTTCAGTGTGATTCTTCTATTTGTGGAATAACCTAAACACTGATTCAGATGTAACTCATGAGGTGTTATTAAATGAGGGTATAGCATTTCGAATTGAGCATGGCTCAAAATACTTTATTATTCCCAGGAAAACGTCGAAACTGTTCAACTAAAGATATTCAAGAAAATTTCAGTTCAATTCTTCCATAGAACCTGAAAAGCTCTAGGACCATTTCAAAAAGTTGTAGACTGGTTTAAATTGTTAGTTTGCTCAGTTTTAGAAACGTTCAACAATGAAACTTTATTAGTATTTTAACATATTCTGAACTACACAAATTTTCCATCAAAGAGAAGAATGCAGAAAACAGGTATGTATTATGAATGTAATCACGAGATATTTAGGTAATGTGTAGTGAGGAAAGTAACACTTTCTGAAGTTATTGAAACTTCTCTAGTTGAATGACATTACACAAGAACTCTTCCTGAACTCAATTTTATAATCTGTACAATTGTTAATAGTTTCACATAATTTTTATTATGTGTATTATGTTTAATTGGGAGTAAAATTCGGAAAAAAGTAAAGTATTGACATCGAAAATTTGGAATCAATACCAAAAACAGATTCTTCTGAAAAAATCATGAAAACACCCAGTGAATAATTAATTAGTTTTGTCTCATACATCACCAGAAAGGACATTAAACATGATTGTTCACTGACAATACTGAACATCAGAGGAGAGCAAAATATTCTTTTATGGGTATAAATTAAATAATGAAATTTTTGGATAATGTTTATAAGATTCTGATGACAATATTTATCAATGTAAACATTTGAGCATTCTTACATCTCGTTTTTGTAATTCAAACACAAATAATATTTTCAATTTGCGAAATTGATCAGCATTTTTTGTTTTCAAAATCCTAATCTATGCATTCTTCTCCAGATTTGTTGAAGTTAGGTTTGAAAACAATTAGTTAAAATATTCAATAACTCCCTATTCCACTGGAAACCACAAAAACAAAACATCTAATCTTTGAAAAACCACCACCATAAATGGAAAAAGAAAATAAAACTGGCGGAGGCAAAATTAAGATAAAATAGCGCTAAAGCTACTTACCACCACTTTTAATCAGCTTCTAAATCTAGTATGGTAGGGGGTATTATGCATGCGCTATATTGTGCGCGTGAGTTTTGTGTGCATGCCTGAATGTGCTGCCTCCTAGTCAACGCAAACAAACTACAGTAAATAGAAGAATTCAACACCAAAAACCATTATTATAGCACGTTCAACTTTCAAGAAACACTACCAAATGATTCAACTTTTCGATGCACTCAATGAGTGTAAAAAGGAAAACTTTTAACAGACTTTTATTTGCAAATATTAATTGCTGAAAATTTCCACCTCAAATGGGTTTGCAAGAACATTCCTCAGCAAAAATATTTTCAAGTTAGTACCCAGATTTGTTCTCAGTTCTATGAAAACTTGAAAGATGGCGTTGCAGTAACTATAATAAAAATTCTAGGCATACTTATATGATGCCCCAAAAGAGGGCGCTTGTATAAACTAAACTCCAATAAATTGCTAGAAATGAATCGCAGGAGAATCAACTATGTGAAAAATAATGAAAAATATGAAGTTTTTGTTCTCAATAAATTTAATAAGTCATGTTCCAGTATATATTTGTCCAAAATATATATTTATTTGTGAATATTAACATACAGAACTAAAAAAAAAACACAAAAACAACATACTATAGTTGTTTTTGTGTTTATAGATAAGTTACTTTCAAAGCAAGTATTCAGAAGTATGATTGTCAGTGCAGCGTTGAATTGTTTCAAGAGGTCCATGATATGAAAAGTCAACAAATACAGTATCTATGGAAAATAACGTCTCAACTGAAATACTGCTTGTTTTCAGTGGATTTTTGTATTCTCCATCTAAAATGTTACTTTATGTGTTTTATCAACACACTCTCAACAGAATAAATAATATCTCAGTCTAAAAGCACATTGTATATTTTGCATTAATGAATCAGACCATTTGGCAGTTCAGAGTCTTTAAACAAACATTTGAAACGTGCATAATAAGAATCAGCCCAATATACTTGATACTTCTCAACAAAAAGAAACAACTAGAAGTATATAATAAACTTC
>WOGL01000056.1:0-21447 GCA_015342145.1 Leptinotarsa rubiginosa | reverse complement strand
TGAATTCAATTCTTCTTTAAATTGAAATAACTGATCGATGTGATTGTTTCAATCAAATATTTGTTTGATACAATGAACATATGCTTGAAGAAATAATTGGAAGTCAAGAATTCTTTTTTCTTGCATCAACAAAATATTTGTCGTGCATATATGACACTTTTATTTCTTTGAATGAAATGAATTTTCTTTCATTCAACAAATCTTTTTTTTTACGTGTGTTTGGTTTGAAATTATCAGTGATTCTCTACTATATTATGCATGTTATATACATGTAAATCTTCCTCATGAATCACTCTATATATTTAAAAAACCCACATCAAAATCCGTTTCAAATATCTAGGCATAGGTACTAACCCATTCCGTTAAAATTTTCAGAAAATTAAAGTTGAGTCCTAAAACAAACGTTTTTCAGAACAGAACATGTTTTTCATTTAGATATAAAGTAACATAAACAAACAAAAAGTTTTACAAAAAAATATGCTTGTCAATCGTTATTCCGTTATATTTAAAGTTGTCATATCAGTCGCCGCAAACACCAAACCAATGAAACTCCGACCTGTGGCTTTCGAATTTCAATACGTTCCTCACCGCTCGCAAGTGGAAGTGAGATAACGGTGACGTCGTTTGCAGCGTGGCAAAGTCTCGTGGCAACTTCTTGCCGTCTACATTCATTCAGTTTGATACTTGGTTTCGGGTTGTTTGGAATCATGTTTAGGTTCATATCAGGATTTTGTTTTATCAGCGCGTTTGCAGCAATTGCGCGGAGTAATGCCGACCTTAAAATTGAAGTGCTCTACAAACCAGAGACGTGTGAAAATAAATCGAAAAATGGAGATATGTTGACCATGCACTATACCGGTACTTTGACCGATGGCACCAAATTTGATTCTAGGTAAGTTCATTGACTTGTTTCTAGGTGATAGACGATTACCGTAATGTAGGTAAACACTTTTTGAAACTTGTGTGACAGCGATGAAGTCAATTTTTTCTTGCGACTTTTTCCGTAGCTTTGTATTTAGGCCTCTAGCAAATGAATAGTAGGAGTAGGTATGTTGTTTTATTGCCACAAAAAGTGAAGTTTTCTTGGGCAAGCGTGGAGATAGGCGACCTGTTGAGGGAGTCCGTCTACCATGCGTGCTACACAAAACTCTTTTTTGCGGAATCAAACCACTATTTTTCTTTCAAACGTGAAAAATACAAATATTTGAAAAAAAAACGGGAGATTAGTATTACTACTCTTTTTCACATGCAAAAAACTCGCGTAACGTAGGCATACTCGTTCTACAACAAATGTTGACTTGAGAGTCCCAGTGAATTCGATTTCTAAAATGCAAAAATAAAAAAACTTCCTTCAATATAAATATTTCTAATAATTTGTTCATCTGCTTCTAGAAGTTGATTATTTTTATTGAACTAATAATATCAGAGTGGAAATTATCACTATAAAGTTTTCTTGAGATTGATAAATCAATATTGGTGAATATTATTTTTATTGCCGGTAGCCGTAAAAATTGTTCCTTTCAGTACCGGTACTTAGAAACCTAACCGTCAAAGTCACTGCAGTAATGACAGTCACAAAACTCTATGCATGTTTGACAGACAGACCGTCGAATAAAACATCAATTAGGATTATGTTATCCAAGTTGTAAAGAAATTTAAAAAACAAACTCACTTACATGTTGACCAGACAACAAGCTGAATGATCTCTAAAAAAGTATTCGCTCTTCCTACATAAAATTTTCAACTCATCTAAAAATCTAAGGTATTACATTTGAAAAATATTTAAGAAAATATCTTAGACAGCAAGCGCCCTAATTATGGAACAAATTCGTTATTTCGCAAGCAATGTACCTACTTTTGACAAAACTTCTGAAATAGGTCGATTTTTATTTTTGAATGCCGATTTTTAAACGTACATTCTGAAGGTATAACGTCACTAGTTTTGTCGTAGTGACGTCATCGGTAATTTTTCAAATTGAAATGTAGGTCTTGTGATACTTCATCTGAAAGGTCTTTCAATACTGCAATCAGTGATGATCATCAATTTGATGGGGGAAAAATTCATATCCAACAAAATATAACAGTAAAATAATATGTTCAAAATGCCATCCACAAGTCTTTTAACAATGAACAACTTTACGAACACATCCCTCTTGCACATTGCGAATAAATTCTGGGGTAATTCTGCTAATTTCGACCCTAACTCGATTTTCCAACTCTAAAATGTACGGTCCACCAACAAAGTTTCGAGGTCGAATAACACCACGGAAAAAATCTAGTGGCTTCAGATCTGGAGATCTTGGGGGCCACCCATTCGTTCCGCGCCTGCTAATCTACTTCCTAGGAAAACAGTTATTTAGAATGTCGAAAACATCATGTGCATGTGCAACCAACGTATAGAAATTTAAATTTTGATTGAATACGGATTCAAAACCAGAACTTAGCAAGAGACATGCGACTTGTCAAATGTGAAGTATCCAAATAGACCTATCACTTGTTCAACAGTTGATGGGATTAGGAAAAAAACAGAGAAACTGGCCATGTCACACATAATTCGAATGCTAGACGTCCTAAAATAGAAGATAACGTTAAACTTGATGTTGTTACAAGTACAACTACATCAATAACTGAATGAAGGTGATCCTGATCACCATATGGATCCTCGTTCTAACAAATCAATTATATTCTCTGATGAGCCTACTCTTTGCATGAATGGTTCACTGAATCTTCAACACTGCACACATTGGTGCACGGATAATCCTCATTGAGTGATTAAGGGGCATACTCAATACCCTCAAATGGTCAATGTTTGGGCAGGGATAATAAAAGACAGCATTGTTGCCCCTTACTTTTTGAATAAAGTCTCACAGATAAGAGCGTCTCTTGGAATTTCTGAAAAATTAACTTATGCCTTTCCTTGACAGTATTTTTCCAAACGCCACCAATGCTAACTCACCAAATGAAAGCATAAAGTTCCTACATGACGGTGCATCCCCGCACTGTGCGCAATGTGCAAGAGGAATTTATCTTTAGATTTGCTTATTGGCAAGAGACTGGTATGAAAATCTCATTTTGCTGTTGTATTTTGTTAGATATAGTTATTCTCCCACTGAAATAACATCAATTAATGTTATTTCAGTATTGAAATACCTTTCAGATGAAGTATCACAAGACCTATATTTCAATTCGTAAAAGTAACCAAAGACGAAAAAAATAGTTAATCTCCTGAAATTGCCAATTTGGTTGGAGAGATGCGCGTCGAGAAGAGTATTGCATTTCTGATGATTGGGAAAAGTGTTTGTTTACTCACTAAATGACTCAAAAAACTATATAGACATGATATCGGAAAGGTGTTGGAAAAGTTCTCCCATCCCATCCCATCGAGATCAAATCTTATGTTCCGCTTGGAAGTGGCAAATCGACATCATCATTTCCACGGTCTCGTTCTTCAATGTAGGTATAAAAGAAGAAGAATATACTTTTCCATAACATACGTCAGATTAAGAAACAATTAATTCGAAACTAAGAGATTCGACCCGGCTTCGCACGGGTATCAACACCTCCCCGGCTTAGAACGGGCAGCATTTTCACAAAAAATCAGTGACTTTCCTCTTGAATAATTCCGTCCATTGATGAGAACTATATGAGAGTCAGTTCGGTGTAGCTCTAGGTTTCATTTACACTGTAAATATTCAAACTAACCCTATATAAGTCACCTACTTTGTTACATGATCTTGTCTGTTGGCCATATTGCGTACGTCTAAATGAACAAAACAGAGCTTAAGATGGAGGTCGTGAAAATTCAAATGAAATTTCGTTTGTCGGCGGAAAACAGTTAGAATTTTTTTTGAAATTTCTCATAGAGAAGTTTTCATGATTGAAGTAATGCGAGCTAATATTTTTTCAAACTAATAGTCACAAAATCAATTTTTGAACATCAAAAGCCACATCTACAATATCTTCGGTCGAAAACGGAATATTTTTGGCAATGCAACTATTTCACGTCCATTCTGAAAAAAAGAGAGCTCTCTATGTAAAAAAGACGCCAAAAATTGGTGCGTTAGTTCTTTTTTTTTAAGGACAAAAGACAAGTACCACAGGAAAATCCTTAAGGCGCTCTCAGAGCGGTGCCTGTGTCTAAGTAGCAATTCACATTGTCTTTGAATCTCTGGAGATGGTTCATGAGATGGAGTTTCCACCGTTTGATGGAGTTTCCACCGTTTTCGATTTGAAGTCGCGATTAATTTTGGTTCCAAGTGTGAAAATGTCTTTCTTCGCCGTTGAAGATTCCGCTGACTCGCGCATTTAAATTTACTTTTCTACTCGATAATAATAAAAAATATTTATTCGCAGTACATTTTTCAAAGCTTTCATCTATTGTTAATCAACAGAAAAATTTATTCTACTTTTTTACTAGATTGTCTGGACTACTGTTAGTTGACAGAGCGATAAGTAGGTAATTTATCTACCGTACGGTAAACGGTAAAACAAATTGAGTGTCAAAATGTGCTGAATGCAAAAGATTCGCCAGGCTTCACTACAAGTGTATCACTTTCTAAACGAACAAATTACGGTTTGACTGTGATTTGGAAACTCCAACTTTCTCAAATCTGAAAAAAAGAAAGTGTAGGTGTACTTGGTGGGTCTGACACATATCTAATCATGAATCAATCATTTATAGAACGAATGTTCAAAGGCGAGAAACTAAGAATCCAACTTTTGAACTACTGAAAAACTTAGAAAATGCTAGATCCTATCATATCACAGAAAAAAAAAAATTCCATAGAAATTGGATGTTTTTGGCAAATAAAATGAGATTCAATTAGTACGGTAACATTGCCAATCATGATCAATCAATCTAACAATATTATCGAACGCTCTACTCAAACAATAAAGTACCTTGAAAAAACCAGATAACATATCACTATCACATAATTTCTATAATACAAAATTCTTCCATCGCGTCTGTTGGAATATACCCTTCATTATCATTTTTCATATAGTTTGCTGAAATTGGTCACTTAATGATATTGGATCTACTAATACCTATCTTGTAAAAAATATGGTTTTAAAAACGCCAGTGAACAAACAATGGTAGATCACTGTGAAAGAGACTAAATTGTAATTTTTTATATTATTTTGCTTTTTTAAAATTCTTAATATTTTTCCAGTGGAAATCTATTCTGAGACATTTTAGAAATAGCTCCAAAAATGTCATATTTATTATTTAACAATTATCGCACTTGCAATGTTCCTGTTTAAGTAGAAAAAATTGTTGATTAACTAATGTGTAATCAACTAGAAAATCGTGATAGAAACTTTCTGACTGCGGGTTATTGTTCATCCATTAGGTGCCTGAATTTTTTCAATATACACCCGTTTTAGGACGTATATTCAAATCTCTGGAATAATCACAAATATTGGTTCTTCAGTTCCGAGAGGTTTCATGGGAAACTTCCTCCTGTTTTTATTTTTTTTTCAAATTTGAAAAATGTCAAATATATTGATTTTGAGATATTTGTGATCAACCAAACTCCATTTTTGCGGGTAATTGTTCATAACTTTTGCAAATTTTGCAAGCGTCACTTGTAATTTTTTCAAAAATCATCCACACACTATTCTGAATCCAATGACACCTCGTTTATATTTTTCGGAGGCGGAGAAAAAAAGTTTGACCTGAAAGACACTTGTGAACTAGACTATTTTAACGTCAAATACTATTTTGGCTTGGCATATAGCTTGGAGTAAAACACAATACGTTTTACAATTTATGGACTTTTCTATCAATAATTATCGCCTTGTTGGAATTAATTACAGGTCACCCTCAAAAAATTTAATCTTGCGAAATACATATCTAATCATCAATGCTGGTGTTCTGCAGGGATCCATATTGTCTCCAACCCCCTTTCTATTGTTTATCAACGACTTGGAAAAAACGAAAAATCCAATATATTGCTTTGCTGACGACAGCACACTTTTCTCGTCATTCCATTTGGATTCTAGGACATCGGCTACGGAGGCACATCTTCACCGGCAGCAGGAGGTTGCCCATCTTAATGAGGATCTAGGAGTGAGTTCGAATTAGGGTGAAAGTAACCAGGTACAATTCAATGCCACAAAAACCCAGGCATCGGTTTTCTCCAAGAAAATAAATGTCTCCGAACCAGATATAATAATGTCAGGCCAGACAATTCCACTTCCTGCTTGTTGGGGGTTAAAATGGACACGTCTTGGCACAATCATTTCGCTGCAATTGCAAAGACTGCTTGTCAGAAGCAGATCAGACCTACTTTGGAGTATTGTTCTCATGTATGGAGCTCTGCCCCCAAACATACACTGAAGTTGCTGGATTCCATATTCCTTCAATAATATTTTTAGTAACTTGCAAATTTTGTCGGAAACTCTTAGGCTGAGAGAAATTATAGAGTGACTCTGTTGGAAAATTCAAATAGTTTTATGAAATAATTCTTTAGTTCGTCAGTTCTTTGAAACAAGAGTTTGTTCTTTGAAACAAACTCTTGTTTCAAAGAGCTGACGAAGGATACTACTTTTTTATATCCAACTCATAATATCTTTTTTTATTTCCAGGCTTAGAACATATGCATAGGAGATATATTGTATATAGAGATTTAAAACCTGCAAATATTTTATTAGATGAACACGGACATGTTCGAATATCCGATTTAGGTTTAGCCTGTGATTTTTCCAAGAAAAAACCCCACGCTAGTGTGTAAGTAATATTATGTTTTTTAGACTTTCAGGTGAAAACATTCGTTTTAAAATTCTCAGCGGCAGTATTTTATTCAACTAATGATCCAAATTTTTCGGACATTTGATTCGGTTAAACATGAATTCGTTTGGAAACAATGTCATTTAGAAAATTCCTGATTTGCTGTTTATAAATTCGTAAATGAAATTGAGTGCTATCGTTGAGATTTTTTTTTGATTCATTACGATATGTTATATTGTCACTTTTATTCCTGTGTTGGGGAATTTTCCATTCTTCATAAATACTATTGAAGTTATAGACCAAAAAGTTTTTTTACTAAGTTTCTTTTCGGAAAAATGAATAAAATTTTGTACCAGGACCTTCATTTTTTCGCGTCTCAAAAATTGAAGCCGTCTTATCGATGAGAGACATTAAAGTATTAAGGCGTTTCAAAAGTTTTGTCT
This sequence comes from Leptinotarsa rubiginosa, assembly GCA_015342145.1. Classification (NCBI taxonomy): domain Eukaryota; kingdom Metazoa; phylum Arthropoda; class Insecta; order Coleoptera; family Chrysomelidae; genus Leptinotarsa; species Leptinotarsa rubiginosa. The sequence goes on along the minus strand of WOGL01000056.1, from coordinate 14,274 downwards.
ATATTTCTCACCAATAGAACCTTTGTCAGTCAGAATCAGGCAAAAACGGCCTTCGTCGACTTCTTCGAATCCCGAGCTTACAATTTTTATGGTGACGGAGTGAATCGACTTGCGTTACGTTAGCAAAAGAGCACTGATCCAAATGGCACTTATTTCGATTTAATTAAATGAGGATTCACTGAGATATTATAGTTTAAAGCAGAGTTTTAGAAGAGGGCAAAACTTTTGATACAACTTGATAGTTTTGATAAAATTCACAGAAAGTAAGGTAAATTTCAAGCTCTGTCTTCGACTTCGACGATTATCCCAAATGTCAATTTTTTGAGTTGACCCGTTCAAAAAATAAAAGGGGGGGACGTTAGAGAAATGCACTGTATAGAATAATGAATGATCATTGTACTTGCAACACGATTTTGCAGTAAATTTCACACAAACAATGTTTTCCTTCTACATTCGACTGTCTATGAGACTGTTTCTCAAAAGAAGTGTTTTTCTTTTACTTTTTCAGAGGAACTCATGGTTATATGGCACCAGAAGTATTATCGAAAGGTACACCCTACGACTCAAGTGCGGATTGGTTTAGCTTCGGCTGTATGTTGTACAAATTACTCAAAGGTCACTCGCCATTCCGCCAACACAAAACCAAAGATAAACACGAGATAGATAGAATGACTTTAACCATGGTAAGTTTCATCATCAGTTAACTATCAGAGTTCAGGTCAGTGCTTACACCTCGAGGGTGGTTCATCTCAAAATGCTAATTGAATTATCATTTTCAGAATGTCGAATTACCTGATTCGTTTAGCAAAGAACTGAAATTGCTTCTAGAAGGACTGTTACAGAGGGATATTGATAAGAGGTTAGGATGTAAGGGAAATGGGTGAGTATCCTGAGAAGCCAGTATTATATCATCCTTTTCAATTAACAAGTCATTGCTGTTGAAAATTCAATGTATGTTTTGGGAGTACCACTAACTATATCTATATATTCGAGAAAATTTGTGACGTAAGTCTAGTGTTTCAATTTGCCAAGGAAGAACTCAACTTTTCTAGTTACACACTGCAACTGACAATACTAAAATCACTAATTATGTAGAATAAGGTCGAGAAGGTTATATTATTCGTAGCCTGGAAGTTCATTTATTCTGCTAGTAAGTCACGAAACTATGAACAGGACGGAAATTTTACCTATAATTCAAATTTTGGTTCAGAAGAGGTGAAGAAACAGAATGAACACCCATATTTTACTGGTATTGATTGGCAGCAAGTAAACTTGCTTCTGAGTACAACTTAGTCTTTTTCTGCTAGTGAATCATGCAGTCATCGACTGTAATTACCTATATTTACCTAGAATTTCAGTTCAGAACAGGTGAAGGTATACTCATTTTTTGCTGGTATTTATTGGCAGCAGGTATACTTGCTTCTCAATACCATTGAATCTTTTTCTGCTAGTGAATCATAAAACTATGAACAGAATTATAGAACGGAAATTTGACCTTTAATTATAATTTCATCAACTGTAATTACCTATATTTACCTATAATTATAATGTCAGTTCAGAACAGGTGAAGGTATACTCATTTTTTGCTGGTATTTATTGGCAGCAGGTATACTTGCTTCTGAATACCACTTAGTCTTTTTCTGCTAGTGAATCATGAAACTATGAACAGGATTATATAACGAAAATTTGACCTTTAATTATAATTCCATTACCTATATTTACCTATAATTATAATTTTAGTTCAGAAGAGGTAAAGGAACACCCATTTTTCGCTGGTATTGATTGGCAGCAGGTATACTTGCAGAAATACACACCTCCTCTCATTCCGCCAAGAGGAGAGGTCAATGCAGCTGATGCCTTCGATATCGGCTCTTTCGATGAAGAAGACACCAAAGGAATCAAGGTATCGTTTTCAAAATAATAAATGATCACTTCAAAGCAAAATAGATATAAATAATTTGTTATAATGTCCAACGATATCTGTACAATAATTTTATACTTTTCCTGTAATAAAGCATCGATAGATGAGGAACAGAACAGGGCCAAGAATAGATCCTTGCGGAATTCGCCCAGATATCCTCTCAGTTCTGCTCTGTTGATTACCCTCATACAAAAACCATTATGCAGTAAAATTTAGTGGAAAAATCCACAGATCCATAGATAGAAGGGTACATGTTTCTTGATTATCAGTTTCACTTTGAATGTTAGTTATTATATCAATAATTTGCCTAGCCCTGTCTGAAGACCTCATCGAGGAGAGATACATACGTACTATAAAATAAATATTTCGAAATAAAATCCAGATTCCATTTTGAAATATTTATTTTCTGATATATCCTCGATACAGTCTGGAGACTTATTTTGAAATCAATTATAATAATCATACTCTTCTAAAAAAATATTAATTAATTATAAGGGTCAACTTTTTGCTCATGGGAAAATTCATCTCTGGTCTTTAATAAATGTTTTAATCTATCAGTTAACGGTTTAGAGTTTTCTTTAATTTTGATGATTGTTATTCTGCTTTAAGACTTGAAAATAACAATTACTCGCATCCTGCGCAGGAACACATCCTGAATGCGACAGTGGAGACATACAGTCATATTATAAGTTTGTCAAATATCCCTAGAATTATTGATTCGGTAATTTTGACTGGAGAAATTTTAAAAAATTATGGCTGTTGGAAAATATTTCATTTATTGTTTTTTCGTAGTTGACAGATGCTGATCAGGAACTGTACAAAAATTTTCCACTTGTGATATCTGAGCGGTGGCAGAATGAAGTGGCAGAAACAGTATTTGAAACGGTTAATTTTGAGGCTGATAAAACAGAACACAAAAAGAGGGCCAAACAAAAGAAATTATATGATTTAGATGAGAAAGGTAAAAAATAAAAGATGTTTTGTAAAAATTTAATAGAACTGACCGATATTTAATGAAAATCCATTATAACTTATTCAAAAAACACACTTTAATGTGAGATTCCCACTTTATTATGAGTGTAAATCTCACATTGAAGATATTTTGTCTCACCCAAGTGATGAATCATTATTTTTCAGAATCAGACTGCATATTACATGGGTACATAAAAAAATTAGGAGGACCATGGACGTCCAGTTGGCAAATGAGGTACGCGAAGTTATACCCGAATCGACTGGAACTACATCCAGATTCAGCGAAACCAGAGTTAGTATTCATGGATCAAATCGAAGAAGTCAGTCAGGATTTGGTTCAAGTCAAAAATGAAAACTGTATAGTTGTAAGGATGAGAGACGGAAAAATTGTCCTAACGAATCTGGTAAGTCCTTTCGAACATGAGCAATATTCGGTTTTTGTCTCCTTGATTTTTTTGGTAATGATAAAAAAACGAGGTCCGTTGAAAAAAAAGGCGAACTTTCATTTTTCTCAAAAAATATTCATTCATTCATTCATATCAGTTTTGTCGCTTCAGATATAATACACTTGTGCCAGCATTTTTTCTAATCTTTCAAAGAGTTCTAATATACACTTTTTGGTGTGTCCTTGAGCTCTCTAAGCGATTCGGTTTTTAACTCCTCAATCGTCGCAAAACGCCGTCCTTTCATGGGTCTCTTCGATCTTAGAAACATGGAAAAGTCACAGGGGGCCAAATCTGGTAAATACGGTGGCTGAGGCATGACTACGGTGTTGTTTTGGCCAAAAAATTACATGATGCAAATGCCATAAATTGTTTTCCACAATCCCGGACGTTTTCTTCACGTAACTTCAAGATAATACTCCTTATTGACCTTTCTACCACTACGCCACGGAAATAGAAGAAAGTAGTGAGCAAAACCTTGACATCCGATCGAACTTGATGTGTGTTTTTTGGTCTTAGCTCTCCTGAAATCGTCCAGTGGGATGATTGGACTTTGGTGTCAATGTCATAACAATATATCCGTAATTCGTCACCAGTTATGACCCTCTTAAGCAAATCTTCCCCGCTTCATGCCCAAAACTTTCAATAAAATTGCATGGGATGAGCCAATCGATATGCCGACATCCTCAGCAACTTCTCTAATAGTGACTCGACGATTCTCCATAACAATTTTCTTCACTCATCGGATGTTGATGTGCTGGGGCGTCCAGGACAAGCGACATCATTCACATATTCTTGACTTTCTGTGAAAAGCTTGTACCGCTTGTAAACATTTTTTTGACTCGGAGTACAATCACTGTATGCCACTGTCAATATTTCAAGTGTTTTTGAGCACCTAATTTCTTTTTCTACAAAAAATTTGATGCAAATTCTTTGATTCATTTTTTTTAATAGCGGAAAATCACCGAACACGCAAAATATTTTAAAATTTTATACCTTTCACCAACAAACTCATCATGCTAAACAGCTGAAAAGGTGCACATATGCTTGAACATTGACTTCATTTTTTGAACAGATCTCGTACAGAGTTCATTGAACAGATAACTAACTACATTGGGTAGGTATGAATAAATTCATATTGATAGGGTACAAAAATTATCAACAGTAAAACTTAGTCTTAGTTCCTTGTTTTAGAAATTGGTGATAGCAGTTTTCATTGATTTATTGTTGAAAAGTGGATGGGATCGGGATAGAAGTTGATAGAATTTTCTTCCGGGAAGTGAATTGTCTAATGTTGAATCATATGACTTTTCAAAAATGATGTAGAACTTCGTCAGATTACAAAAATATCTAATAGGTTTCAAACAAATCTAATTCTTTTTCATAATCTGAAAGTTGTATAAGAATGTTTTCTTTAAAAAATATCCCGCAGAGACTGCTTTTTCCAATTGCTATTACAGATGTTTTTGCAAACATAATACATGTGAATCGAGGTTGAGAAGTTTCAAATTTTAATGTTAAAAGTCAATAACTTTATGTACAAGATGAATATTTTGTTTTCTTGGTGTGAGATCGAATCCATCTTGTATCAACAATCCTATTTCATATTCAACACTTTTTATAGTACAGTAGTTGAGTGATGTTTATCAAACTGAAGATATTTCAAGAAATCTTTTAATAGTACAATTTGACAAATCACTGTATACTAAATACTTTGTTTTTTTTAAGTGGCCATACTGGCCAGTATCTTCATGTTTTTGGAAATATATTTCTGGGAAAATTTTCAGGATGTAGTTGCCAAGTTTCACTTGTGATTGAAAGGTGTACCTAAGATATTTATGAAATTCTAGCAATTCAAAGTTATACAACTATGTGTATTCAAAACAGTTTCGGTCTGGTATATTTCATAATAATCAAGTAAGTTCAAACTTGACTGCTCAAATATTGAAACAATCCATCATGAAACATGTGTTATTATTTTCGTATCACGTGAGAATCATGTTCAAAATAAACATTAGATTTTTCACCCGGCTTTGTTTATATTAGAACTAAATTCACTTGGCACATTCCAATTGCATAAACTCGTCTGGTTGCATCGATTATGCAATTATTTATCATTCAGATTCACGAGCATAACATTTAAACAGATCTGCTTGTAGTCCCGTTTCCTAGATCGTCTTCCTTATCTCCCAGCTGTTTATTCTTATCAATCAAAAGGTAAATGTCCTGTTTATTCAATATATACAGTGTGTTACATTTGAGAATTGCTGATAGGAATGTTTGGGAAATGAAAAATTCATATAAGCTAATCTCAAAAAGGCTTTTCAATGGTACCCAATAATAGGGATGTTACTGTCAAATTACGAATACTCAAAATAATGCAATTTCTTTCGAGTGCTCAATGCACATTCGTCATAAAGAGGCGGTCAATAGGTAAAACTTCCAACGTTTCGTCTACTACTGCGGTAGACATCGAAGGTTATGAGGTAATGGTCGAAGTGTTCGACTCAGTGCTACAATGCTAGAATTTGTCTCAGGTTTTATATTATAGGTGAGCGTAGCTTCGTTTCTCTAAATGGGATTACCTGAACTTGTTTGTGTACAATTAAGGACAGGTAGCCAGATTTTATTAATGGTCATTTTCTTTTTTTTTTAAATTATCCCTGTATTTTTGAATTTCTATTCCATTTACCCTTGGATAGTAATTTCGAGTTTTACCAAATATTACTATATCTTCAAATGAGATAATGTGAGTGTTTTCTTTGAGACCCTGTTTGGTTACAGCTGATTTGTCGGTTTGTCCGAGGCGACAATTCCTCTTGTGTTCTGAGGTACGGGTACCTATACTTCTTTTCGTGGTTTTCGCATCTACAAGGAATCCAGTATACCACGAGTTATGATAAAGGTTCTCCGAAATCTTCAGCTATCCCTAAACTTTCTCTGATATTTTTCGTTAGCCTAAAATTGGTTTCACATTGTGTTTCTCTAAAACCCTCTCAATCCGATCTGTAACATTTTTAACATAGGGAAGCAAAGCTTTTTCCTTAAAAGGAAAACATTAGGATAATTTCAATAGAAAGAAAGAGGCAATAAACATTAATGAAACCTGGCTACCTGTACACTAACAAGGTCGGGTAATCCAATCAAGAGGAAGGAAACCGGGCTCGTCTATAATAATATAAAGTTATCAGTTATCTAAGTTATCAGTCGATGTGGTAAAGTAAATTATTTTTGTTTCAAGGACGAAATCGGCCTAAAGGAATGGCTCAACTCTCTGAAATCAGCGCACAAACTCTCCCAGGAACTGCTTGGTTCGATGGCAAAGAAAGCGGGAAAAATTTATGGCACAGACTCCAACAACAGGAATGCCATTATAGCGGCACGGAATACAAATGGCAACTAATGGCTGAAGAAAATCTTGAGCAGAGTGAACAGTTACCTCCGATTATCTGTAAAAAACGGTAATCGCACATCAGGCTATAAAGAGAATACCTAGAAGATTGCTTTCTTCTTTTAGACCCTTTTCGGATGATTTTAGATACCTACCATTGATTTGTTTCGTGATTCAGTAGCAGTTGCGGGACTTTGTATTTGTTGAACAAAGAGATGAGGAACATGACAATTGTTAATAACATAATTTAATGTATTTCGTAATTTATATTAATTTATGCATTTGATAGGTATTCGCGTTCACGCGGATATTTTTGTTATAAGTGTTAGTCTTTTTTTTTTTTAATTGATGGTCGTGTTGTTTGTAGAAGAAAAGGGAAAAACTGTTCTGTGGTTGTAAACGAGAACATATCACGGATCGAAGACCAAGAAAGTGAATTGAACAATCAAATAATTAGAATGAATCAAGTGATAGGTTTCTTTTCATGCAGAAGAGAGTTTTTAGATATGAATTGAAGCATTCAGAAAGTAGAAGTTGGGTAAGAAAGTGTGATCCGTTATATTTTGAAAGTATTACTAAAAATTTCATAATGTAAAAATTAATTTGTAATTGTTAATTGCGTGCATTGGGTTGCAATAAAAAGTCAGATTCTTTTAAGTTTTGATACGAAACAAATGTATCATGAAAATTAATCTATAATCAATATATATCTTCTTTAAAAAATCTCACAACTATAATTTGTATAATAAAACTAATAATGCAGTTCTTTGCATTCAATAAAACTATTTTTTTTGAGTGATGTTGAATATAATCAAGTAACTAGTTTAGTGATCCAATAATTTTTTTCAAGAAGGGTTACTTGTGTTTCGAATTTAATTAAATATTTAAGGGTTTGAAAAGGAGTTTCTTCGTGTTGAAAATAACACTATTTTGAAAACATCAGACATATTAGATACATAATTAAAAAAAACTAAAATCAATTCTACAGAACAGTTTTTCCAACTACTAAGTTTGTAATTTATTGAACATATTGTATTGAATTCCATTTGATTTTATGTCGAGTAAGGTGCGAATGTGACTTTAAAAATTTGTTTGTAATAATTTTTTGTATATTTCTGAACATTAAAGGTTCATCTCACTGGTAAAAACACCAAGCTAACGTATTAAATGAGCTTAACATGCCAGCTGCACTACTTGTATATATACAAATACTGTGTTTCTTTGAAGTCACTCTCCATTTGAGAAATATTCTTTACGAGCATTCAAAAATGCAACACTCAAATCGTTCATTTTAAGTGTAATAACAGAAATCGACTATGACTACGTATGACTTTTTCTATAATTTTTTTTGTGATTTTCAAGATTTTATTAGTATTCATGCAATTCCATGACATTGATTTTTCTATAACTATTAGCAAGCAAATTTCAGTGGTAGTTATTTTTCAATCAAAAATGTGGTACATTATTTAACTCATGAATAAATTCATACACCCATCTCATGGGTGTACTAATTACTGTGATAATTGGCATTTGATCATACACTAACATGTATGAGCTTGCCTTCAAATCTTTTTGTTATTCAACTAGCAAAGTAGAGCTGATGTTGAGAAATTGGCATACAGGTGAATTTACATAACAATATACCTAAATGAAACCTAATAGGTACTAAAAGAATTACTTTATTAGTAAAAAATAGTATTCAAATTGTTAACCAGACAAAACATAACAAACACTCTATCTAGGAGCAGTCATCTCTCTCTCTCTCTCTCTCTCTCAACCAAAGAATAATAAACAACTACAGCCGACAAGTAAGAATTTCAAATGGTACATAGCCCTAAAGGATACAGACAAATGGGTTGGAAAAGGTGGATGTAGTACGAATTGCCGACCTTGAAATTACATGAAAAATTACTGTCTCTCAAGTCTCAATCACATTCTATAATTAAACTCAACTTCATTCCACTACTTCACTTCAGACTAATTCTCAAATGTATATTGTCTCATTAGCTCATTTCGTACCGCACTTTCAACTAGACTAGCCTCCTCTGCCTGTTGGTAGTGCTTATATATCTCGATGGAAGTCTTAGGAAGGCGATGATGGGATTGTTCTCGAAGCGACGCGACACCAAGAAGGATCGAGAAGCTTCAAACAGATTATAAACTTCAATCATCATTGACAGTTGACACACAGTATAGTTGAACAAAAAACTGTGTGTGCTGCATATAAACTCCTTATGGTCTATAAATCAAGTTTGGTTTGGAACACGTGGTTGTGTCAGTTGGCCTGCAATATCACCCGACCTAACTCCTTTAGACCTCTTTTCAATCCATAATTCAAATATCAACTATGGGGTATCATTGGATTCAGAATATTATGTAGATTAAAAAAAATTTAATAGAATATAGGGTGTTTTATTTTAAAATCAAACTTTGATATTATTTCTGGAAAAAACAAAAGTTGGAAAAAATCTCCCTGTACGTCAGAAAGTGCCTCTTTGTGAGCATTTTCAATATTTCTAATTTTGCGAACATAGCTTGTAAAATAAAGAAAAAAAGAGGGTTGTACCATGAGTCTGTTTCACCCGGTATATAAATTACGCCATGCTTTATGCGAACCAATTAAAAAATTGTAATTTCAGAGGTAGTGATTTTTCATGTGATTTGGCAATTCGTATGGCACTCCCCTATTGTTCAAAATATCAATACAAAATTGAAGTTCATATGGAAAAATTACCATACTTCTGTTTCCATTAGTTAATTAATTATAAACTAAGAATAATTCGCAGATAATTAGCAGTATATTTCATTAGATATACGAACAAAACAAATAATTTGTTATTTAATTAGTTGTGATGATTTTCACAAGATCATTTGCCAGTAATACATGTATAGGGGAATGTATGCATATTGAAAGAATGCTTCATTTTGCAATATAATTATTCATAAATTACAGCAGAGTAACAATTTCGAAGTTAAAAAAAAACAAGAAGAGTTATATGTTTTTTCAGGACGTTACTCTTTTTGTAATTTTTCTTGCTCATGAAATCTATACATTTTTATTGTTCGAGCGTACAAATAATGCAGATTCATCATAAAATAATTCGATATGATATGGTAAGGCAAAAGCATGATAAAATTTTTGAGCAGAAATGAGGAAAAACTAAAAAAAATTCCAATCAGAGTATATTTAAGGTAGTCGTATCTTTTGGATGGATGATGGATGAAAATCATATTCATCTCCATGAGAACCATTTTCAACTGTGATTGTCATCAGGCAGAACGATTACATTTCTTAGTGTGAAATGACCATCGACAATCAATTCCGCAAATTTTATATTCCTTCATCAGACATGAGTATGTGCTAGAGTAAAAAATTTTGATTTCATTCAAACCTTTTTAATTTTTTGTGGAATGACTTGATAGACCCACAGTATTCCTCTGCTTTTTTAATTCCATTTATCATTGATTTCAATGAATATGGATCAGTGTTCTGAATAGTTAACAGATTTGTTGTTATATATAGTTTTTCCACAAGCAGTAACAATAGGGTTGCCATTCTAATCAACAATTATAGAAATTTCATGCTTTCAACAGAATAGGTTATGAACCGAATTGAATTTATTTATCACCCAATTAACACAAATGTGGGTAAAAACACACATGATATAAACTCATTGAGTCATAACGTCTCACATCGCTATTTAGAGTTCCATGCACTCTCTAAAGTTACAGATCTTCAGGTCCATGCTGGAAATAGTTGCATTAGTGTTTTCCAATGCCTTATAAATAATCAATTGAGTTCGTAATCGATACGTAGTCAGTTTTCATAAATATACATACTCTTTCTCATTTGAATCCTTCTAGCAGAAAAAGCTGCATATATACCTCATAAGAATTCAGAGTTAGTTCAGGGACTGTAAGTTTATCAATTATGTATGCTTCCAATGTTGCATTACTTTGTGATTGTCACCACCCCCCTCTTTACTGATGGTTCAATTCGTTCTTTTACTCTGTCTTCGATATATCTAAAAAAGAGATTGCCCGCGTTTCTATCTCTCTCTCTCTTCGTTTTCAAATATATTTTATGTACTGTATTATTCAAAGTGTTTATCAAAGTCAAATTTTCCATAGTTTGACCCACTTGGCCAAAATGATGGATTAGAAAGTATTGTTATATTTGTCTGAAGACTGTATCAAGGAGAAATACATACGTATAAGAAAATTTATATTTCGAAACGGAATCTTCAAATATTCTTCTCTCCCAACTACCTACACTACTTCTCCGGCTAATACCACACTGGATATTGAATTTTATCTGACAGACGTTTATGCAAGATACCTCACAGAGGTTAGTCTCCCAGATGTTTCTTGTTCATTTAGCAGCAGGACCATGCTGAAATTATTCAAATGTATCTATGTTTCTATGTATTACGGCTCATCAGTACAGGAAAGATTCGACTCAAACAGCAAAGTGCCTGAGACTTGATTCAATATCCAGCGTGGTATTAGCCAGGGAAGTAGTGGTTTTCCGGCAGGCATTGTGGGAGCTGAATATTTCGAAATTTTCTTTCAAAATATTCATTTTCTTATTTTCATATTTGAAATCAGCAGCTACTTAGTATATATTCTAATAGCAGTTCTCCTTCAAGTCTCTGACTATGAAGTCTTCGTTTTCCTTGCCGATCTTCTTCTTCTTCATGAACAATTCTATATCCTCCTCAGTTTCCTCTTTTGAGTTTTTCTTCGGTATTTTCCAATTCCCACATTAGAAAACAGTATGTCGTTTTTCCTCTTACTGTAAATCATTTAGATTTTGAGCTAATTCCTTCACAATTTTGTTCAGTGATATTTTTGAATTTTTTCAAACTCCATTTGATTTGATTTTTCATTGTTTCATTCGCAATTTGATCCGAGCTGATAGAAGGGACAACATGTAATTCTCATCAGGTTTATCACCTCGACCAGACTTACTTATTTTTATTATTGTGTCTAGCATCTAGCTATACGATAGTATCCTCGGGCTTCACAATACTGTTTAAATAAATTCTGTGTCTGCACTTCTCGATCCTTCTAGATGTCGCGTTGCTTCAAGAATATTCCTATCGGCTTCTAGAGACTTCCATTAGGATATATAAACACTACCAACAGGCAGATGGGGCTAGTCTAGTTGAAAGTGCGGTACGAAGTGATCTAATAAGATGATATACATTTGAGAATCAGTCTGAAGTTCAGTTGAGGTTTTGAGTTGTATTGGCAATGTAGTAGGGAAATAAACGTGAGTTTAATTGTACAGTGTGGTCAATTATTGTCGAAACGACGGGAAAAAGTAACAGTATCTTAGTTTTGCTTAGTTTTGTGTTGAGCTTTTATAGTAATTTGAATCATTATGAACGTCTCTACCTGGCGAATCTCTACATGATGAATTCAACTCATAAGACTGGAGAATAATGAAAAACAATTTACCTACTTTCAAGCTCTGTCCTAATTACCATTTTCCTCTTTGCAAAATTAATTCAATAAATTTTTTTGATCATTGATCAATAATCCCGAATGTTTACATCTATTGATTTCTAATCATTCCAAAAGGTTGAGTTTTGAACCCTTCTCTTCCGAATGCAATACGTCATAATTGTGATTGAACTCATGCCCCTCTGTCAAAATGTTGACTTGGTCTTTCCATTCAAAAAACTACATCTATTAGAAAAACTTCTTCCGGTTTATCCTATATACAATTTTTGACAAGAACCATAAGACAACTTGTATACTCCTGATCTATGTTAACTCTCAAGTAAAAATGTTACATTAACGTGTGTTTTTGAATACGTTACAATGGATTTTTATCAAGTATCGGTCATCCTTCTACATTAATTTTTGAAAAAAATTCACTTTTAAATGAAAATCCAAATATTTGTCTTTTCACAAATAGTACATAAGTAAAAATCCATTTACTAAACATAACAGCAGCAAATGACAAAATAAATGGATAAGAGAATAACTAGAAAATTTTTAAGCAAACAGTACGTACCATTGAGAAAAATATGTAGAGGCTTGAAATTTCTGTAGTTTAAAATGTTTTATCAATTGGCAAGTGAAAGATTTCAACAACTATAACTATACAGAACATCTCATATTTAAGCTGCACAAAAATAATTTATCTAATATTAACTATCCTGTACATTTATGTATATAACTGAATTTTCTGTGAAAAATGCATGTATTTAGGTGACTCGTTCTGAATGTTTCTTTTTCGTCAATTAACTACTATATAAAAATAGGAAAGAGTAAATAATATGTATTCAAAAGAGATTATTCAAATCTATCTTGTAGGAAAATTCTTCCATTGTAGGTGTGAGAATAAGCTTAATAATTTTAAGGAGTGCACTCGAAGAAATTTCACTAGCTTTGTGGTTTCGGTTAAATCCAACTATTTCAACCGCACACTTTTCCAACCAACATCGAAGTGGAACTTCTCGATAATAAAAATTTGTATACTACAATTTTGAGTGAAGTATTTTATCATTTGATTCAACTGAGCCTTCGAATGAACCTCCACAGTTGAAAGATATTATTAACCATTTTTCTAATTGGTACACTGCCTCCAAAGATATTAATGATAAATGATTGTGTAATGAGAGTGGTTAATGATATTTTGTTCATTTGAAACTGAATGCATAGGGTGTCACTATATTATATTGAAAATTTGTTATTGCATATTTTTATAACCTTGATGTGATGCTCTTGAAGAACCAGTGGTTTACTGAGGGATTTGTAAATTCTTGTATATTTAATGAGTATTCCACTTTCGAGTGGATCTGTTTTTCCAGTTAACATAAAGTAAAATCAAACAAACTGTTAGTGGCATTATTCAGTTACCTCAAAAAAGTTTGCATTTATTATGAGTTGGCATAAATCAAAAAATTAATAGTTGTAATTGTTTGGCAATAAATCAGAAATAACTAATAGCCATTAAAGTTTTCATTGTTTGATTGAAAAAACTGTTTATGAAAATCTGAAAATGTAAGGTGAAAATCATTTCATCTATTTTTTTTTATTGAGCACTTGTGAATGCAAGAGGTTTGTCTTTGTTATATTTTCCCAGAAACTCCACTCACATAACATACGGTGTGTTGAGAAGCAGATGATTTTTTTAACTGCACCTTAGCATGAAGAAGTTCAATCGCTGGATTCACAGCAAAATTAATGTTTTGGATATCTCTATCTATTGAAGCAAAAATTAAAAGTCTCTCTATGAGGTAGGCGGGTTATGTTTATTTTGACCCACTACTGGAAAAGTGATTACAATTTGAGTATTTTCCAAACAACACAAAAAAACGTGAATCCAAATCAGCAAAATTATATTGCATTTAAACCTTAAATTTGACAGTAATTATCACGATACACTCATAACGGTATGCTACTCGTTAGTTCCAAACGCGTCCAGTTCGCGCAGATGACGTGAGTGCGAAGCATATCGGGGTTGTAACTTCGTAGACTTGCCTAAATTCAATTTGAATTTCTCACAAGTTCTCTGTTGTGCTGTGAAGTTT
>WOGL01000055.1:0-16187 GCA_015342145.1 Leptinotarsa rubiginosa | reverse complement strand
AGTCTTGAGTTGTATTACAAATAAGAGAAATAAGTCAGTTCAACCCATGAAGATTTTTGTCCGTACGATGCTGTCAATTATCAGAAACATGAATGACTTGCCCTGATAAAAATAAAACATTTTAAAACTTCCTGTTATATATTAAATGGTCGCAAAAATAGTCTGTTTCACTGGCTATAAAGAAATTGGTGAATTATTAACTATAAAGACATTTACATTATAACTTAAAAAATTAACCAAACGGCCAACAACATTCCTAACCTAAATGAACCACTGAAAGAGTTAACAAGTGCCCCAAATATAAATTTTCATTATCTTAAGTGTATAAATAATTTTAAAATGATCACAAATATCTCACAGAAAGTTACATTCAAACAAATCAAATAACAATAAATATGTTTATATGTGGGGCATATACATAATCAATTTAAAATAAAGACTAAGCAATAATATAATTACCTTCAAGAAGTTACCATAAAAATAAATAAATGTAGTTCAATAAAAAAATATTGCAATTCATTAATTTCTTAGTCTTCAGATTAACACTACTTATCGTTACATTACATAAAACTTCATATAGACAAGATATTTACTTGAATTATCACACTGTAATTATTTTCGCGTGGAAGAAGACGCAAACTTAACAAAAATAAATAATGGAAAAAATGAAACTACTCAACCTCCTGTAGCGTAATTGAAACAAGGATACTGCTGCTAATCAGCGTTTTGGCATTAAAATTTTACACTTACATTAAACCAGCTTTAAACCTAAAACCTATTGAATATTACAACAGCACAGAGTCGTGTAAAGATTCTAAATTCCTGATATTTACCCGTTTCATCGTAGAGCCTAGAAAAGTACATGGATTTTACCAAAAAAGTTTTTAGTGTTGTTAATGTTATGTACAAGGTATTGCAAATACTTCAATGTGCAAAAGTTTTTCAAAAATTGAAACAATAAAATTTCTTATGATCAGATAGACATATGTACCTAGTAATATTGTTTTAAAACCTATATTAGCCAGAGCCAATCTAAAACCCAAAACTCAATCCCACTCCTCATTTCCAGTGAATATTGAATTATTATTTTAGAGAAGACACCAAAGAGCAAGGAGCTAAAAATTTGAATATCTATTCAAAAATGAATATTTATGAGTGATCGTAGTTGTGCCCAGCAATACCTTCTATGATTTTGTCATACAATGATAATTGTAAAATAATGGAAACCATCCAGTTAACTGTAAGTAACACAGAAAATGAAGACAATAATTTTACAAATCACATCGGAATACAAGAGAATCAGGACCATGATATATATATCGGAATTTCACACTAAGGAACAGTGTGAAATTCTTTGCAAACCTAGAAGAATTTGGGGCCTTATTTGGGGAAAAAAGCGACACGAGAATTTCGTTAAGATGATGTTACTTATTGCCTATTTGAACTAACGTCTCTGAGTCACTTGATACAAATGTTTTTGACCAGATGAACAAGTCCATGATGATAATTGAAGAATTTTCATAATAAACATCATTTGAGATGCGTTTCGCTACACGGTATCTTCAAAGGTTGGACCAGTCCCATTGATGAAGCCGGTGTGTAGCGACACGTGTCTTGAATAAAATTTATTGTGAAAATTATATATTATCATTGATGGTATTATTAATTTTATAGTGTATTCATAACAAGATGGACAAATGTTTATGGACGATTTGTTTTGCAGAAATTTGATACATATTTCATTCGACCAAGGCATATCAGTCTGGAATTTGTTCTCTCTAATCGTGCCTCCAGCCGTGATAGCCTATGTTCTATTTAAAATATTTGTCTTTGGTTGATATCCGGTTAAACCGGTATATATTTTCAATTGTTTCATCAGTTGAAATATCAGTTTCAATAAAGTGTAACTTCGTTCGGAATATCAAATTTCTCATCCCACAAACAAGTGAATGGCGCCATGTGGTATAAATACAAATGAATAATTTGTCATCAACAAAAACTGTTTTGAACCACTTTAAAAGGTTTGCTTCTCAATTCAAAGTGAGAATCTGGTTAGGTAAACTAAAAACAAGCAACATTCAATAGGAATTTGCTTTATTGAAGTTTATTTCAACTTCTTTGTTAATTTTATCTAGAATAGGGTGATTTTTTGACATATATTCTCTTTTTGTGTTGAGAGTTCCCAAACTCCAATAACTTGCAATCATAATCTATTGAAAATTACCATTCGAAAGTGGCATATAGGATACAGCTGAACAAAAGTGTGCTTGTTCATAGAATAGTATTCAAAAATTAAATGGCATGTCAGACTCTGCAGTAGATTTCAAAACGCTCTGGGTACCTACTCTTGGCATCAACTATTGATTATTTGTCAGGGCATAGCCAGATTTTAAAAAACTCAATATCCAAGTAATGAATTGAAAATATTATACAACTATTATCAAAACGAAGGCTTTCTTATAAAATTACGCTCATTCACACCCGTGTTTGCATTCCTAAATAAGGTATTCGGGGATTTCTCGATAAACAAAGGAGGGGACTGAAAGCCACCACCTCTTGTATTGAAACCTCTTAGGGATGAACTTCCAAAACTACTATATAAATTATGGGTAGGTACACCATTCTGTATGAACAGCATGTTATTTTGGTTCAGAACTGGATAAAAAGTATTATTATCAGCCTTATAGTACAGTTGTTGATTATTAAGAAACTGAGTAGCACTAGAATTTATGGGCTTGAAATGATATGCAGGTTCGGAGAGAATTGAAGATCTTTCGACGTCCCCACCTACTGATGGATCTCTTGAAGGTGGTGAGGAATTGAAATTATTATTTACTGGCTCCGTGCTAGAAACGAATCCCGAACTTTGACTAGACGAACGACTTAAATTAGTATTGGCGACAGCTACTGGGAGAACGTTGGCGTCATTTTTCCAGAACCCGCCAGCCGTCCAAGGATTCTGAGTTATATTTTTGAGCTTAGGTGGCGATAGGATTGGCCGATTTGAGGAACTCACTGAAAATATAGGAGAAGTACAGGGCTGTGGTCTAAAGTTGAGGTTACTTAAATGCAGGTTATCCAAACTCTGGTTTAAATCGCTATGCAAACCACAACTATTAATGGTATTAGCAGAATTATCGAAGAATGAGGCAGTAGTAGTACTTTTGGCAGTGGTGAAGCTATGATTGAGACCTCCATTGTGACGTATAGAGTTGCTGAAATGTTGAACAGGAGAAGATGAGCGGACTGACTGGTAGTGAAGTGATTTCGAACTTCTGTACGAATTTTTTGACTTGGTTGAA
Source organism: Leptinotarsa rubiginosa (assembly GCA_015342145.1). NCBI lineage: Eukaryota > Metazoa > Arthropoda > Insecta > Coleoptera > Chrysomelidae > Leptinotarsa > Leptinotarsa rubiginosa. Next base: position 12,885 of record WOGL01000055.1, on the reverse strand, counting down.
GATTCTGAAGAATTCTGAATTTCTTCTACTTCTTCTTCATCAGAACTTTCCAAAACTTCTATAGGTTTCTTGATCTTCTTAAATTGAAACTTTGTTCCTCCAATTTTTTTCTTCTTTTTTAGAGATTCATAGGTCAGATAACTATAGAGCAATGACAGAGATGTAAACACCTGAAAAATGTTTGCATAATGAATAATAATGACAAAAGTAATTCTTATTATATCTTCTTGTCTTCTAAGACGTCCAAAATATAAATGAACAAGAAACATTCAGGGCCATTTTTAATTTGACAAGAGAAATCAGTAGTAACTGAATTTTTAAACAAACTTGAAAGGAAACTTTTAATCTGGAAATATCTTCTCGAAGATGTTTAGAATATCTATTAAATTATTCAATGACAAACAAATATTACACACGTATCGCAAAATTCTCTGTACTCACCTGTAAAATGTTTATGAAAAATAAGTAGTCTTGTCTGAATGATATGGATGATGATAAAAAGAGCACTGTCCAACCTAACATTCCATTAATTTTTGAAAAAACTGATTTCTTGTCACAAAGGAGAATAATAAAATCCAAAAGAAATCCTACAGATGTAATAGGTAACAAGTTTCCTTTTTGAATTTTTACATTTTTTGGTAGATAAGAATTAAAATTATTGACTTCATCATCAAGACGTCTGGAAACGTTGAATATTGTACTGTAAATATCTCTCAGAATAAACTCATATTGTGTGATAGATTTTGGCATATATTTCTGCACATCCTGTGATGGATAATCAATTTTAACATTCAAAATTTGACATAACACCAAAACAGTAAAAGAAACTAGTGTGTATTTTATCACTTTCAGGCAAAATGATTGCTTAACATCTTTAGTTAAACCATGTGAAGATTTTGTTAAATCTAATATGGACAGGCCTTTTTTACGTAAATTTTTCAGGCGATTCCCAAAAATCCAAGCATTTTTCTTCTCAATTGTTGATTTCAAGACTTTATCACATTTTTTGCAGAGCTTGTACGATTTTTCTAACTGCTTCCTGAAAATAATTTGTTACAGTAAATTTGAAAAAATAATGTAAAATAAACACTTACTGAAAATGTTCGACTTCTTTATCATATGTTTCTTCATTAATAGGCGTAAATTGGGCAAGCTGATACACTTTCAACTGCTGATTATTGTTACAATAAGTACATAAACCATTTGTGTACGGTTCAGTCTTCTTTGTAGTCTTAAGTTCAGTAAATGAAGTGTTGTGTTGTGCTTCAATAACTTTGTTGTAACCTCCATCTTTATCAAATCCATTATATTGCAAACAAGAAGGACAATCAAAACTATTACGGTTCCTATATGGCACTTTTGTCCAAGCATTGCAGAACCAACAATTCGCATTTACAAAAAATCCATTTCTAGAAAAATATTTCTGAATTATCCATGAAAATAAGGATGATCACATACCTTCTGAGAATGTATAGGTTAAGGATTATCACAAAAACCAAGGAGAACAGAGCTAGTAATGAAGCAGCAAGAGATAAAGTTTCAACAAAACTAATCATTTTTTAACTCAAAAGATTAATTTATAAAAACATGAAATTTCTAATAATACTAATAACAAGTCCAATTTCTTATTCACAAACCAACATCCCCATTTGGCGGCTCAAAGCCACTCACACTCACTAGCGCTACAGCGCAACTACACCAGTATTGACACTTGACATTTGCCATTTTTCCAGACTCACTCTTTCTTTCAAGGCACGTTCTCACGAGTAAGTTTAGTTGATTGGTTGATCAACAAAAGTTGAATATAACTTGAATTAGTTTTTGTTCACATTGTTCAACACAAAATGTTGTCTTGTGTCTTGTATCGATCTCAACAATTTCAGACGGCTCTTATTTATTCCGTGGTCATTCTCCAAGGCGTGTTGAGGAATACTAAATTTTTCTAGTCTTCGAAATCGCATATGTGCTGCGTGTTCTTTGGAAACTCGTTTCTCGCAAATTTACACTTGAAATCATTGATGTGTATAGAAGTGTTAGATATAAATTGAGAGGTTCAGAGTTAGGAATTAGTTTTTTCATCTCCTGAAGACGTCAACTTGGTTTGTGAATCGCGTGTCGAGAAGAATATTGCATTCCTGGTTATTGAAAAAATCGCTTGTTATGAATGAATTTTCAGTTATATCAATAATGAAATATAAAATATGTTAGGTGATGTTCGGATTTTATATTTCATAGTTGGCTATTATGATCCCTGTCATAACTGATGCGAAGCATTTCTTTGATTCTAATCAAAATAGAAAACCATTCAATACTCATCGAATGAAGTTATTTTGAAACTAAACAGCAAGAATTCTATGTGTCACCATCTAATGGAGAAGAGGCAGAAAACTCGGACACCAATTAGTCCTTATCGAATATGGTCATAATACTCAATACCTCCTCCTCATAGGAGTGTTTCACACCTGATACATGCTGGCTAATCTAGAGTGTCTGTATTTGAAAATTCAAAGTTCGGGGTGGCTCAAGAAATACAACACCCTATAAAAAATCCACTAAACATATTCCTGAAACGATAAAGTGCAAACAGTTTTTGGAAATCTGTTCAGTTAAATCTTATATATGGAAAAACAAAATTGAATTTTCTTTAGTTTTTTCTGTATATCTTCAAAAGTAAGAGGGTCATCTCATATTTCTTGACATTAATATCGATGTGCTCCGTAATGAGTGAATTTGCTTTCATTTAACTTTCTTGTGTTTTTACCGTTTTCAAGATCCACATGTTTTTAATTGAATTTTGCTATTAGCCCAGTATATGAGACTACAGAGCCCATATGGAAAGTGAAGTATTGGGCGCTAACATTTTTGTCAGTTCTGTGCAGAAGTTATGGGTTCTATAGTATTGAATGACTATATCAGTTTTGGTTTCATATTAGCAACAATTCGTCAAATTGAGAAGTTACAAAATAGTTGGATAGTTATTAGGATCGCATATCCTCATCTTCCTGATAAGGTTGTTAGAGTCTCCCCCTGTATTATACAATTTCAAAAAATTTCATGAAAAGTCAAACTTTTAACGGAAATTCCAGGCACCCAGATCTAAAACCACTGTAAATAAATGATGACGCTAAATATGGATTATTTATGTTCCATGATTCCATCATTGCCCTAACCTATCTTTTTTTTTTAAATTGACAGATTGTTTGGGAAGGTTTGAAAAAGTAAATGTTATTTCAAAATAATTTTGTGATATTCAACCAACCAATCTTGGTGAACATTTTAAAATGAGTTTAACAACAGATTTTGGACCCGATTCTGGCGGACGAATGAAAGTAAGGCATTTTATGTATATTATTTATTTTTATTCTATTTATATTATTTACAGGGAATATGCATTGTAAAACCAATAGTGTATGGCAATATAGCTAGATATTTTGGTAAGAAGCGAGAAGAGGATGGACATACACATCAATGGACAGTTTATTTAAAGCCTTATAATAATGAAGACATGTCCACTTATGTTAAAAAAGTTCATTTTAAGTTACATGAAAGTTATACCAATCAAAATAGAATAGTAGTCAAACCACCCTATGAAATAAGTGAAACTGGTTGGGGAGAATTCGAGATTGTTATCAAAATACATTTTCATGATCCCAATGAACGAGTAGTAAGAATATTTGGAAATTGTCATCTTCAAGATCATATCTAATGATTTCAGGTTACCATGTACCACATTCTCAAATTGTTTCACTCTGGAAGTACACAAGATATCGGCATAGAACAGAGTAAAGGTTTAGTATCTGAAAGTTATGACGAGATCATTTTTCAAGATCCTACTCAGCTAATGCACCATTTGCTTACAAGTACGAAACAGTTGACCTTAGGAAGGTGGGAACACAACACAAATTGTAAGTTCTGTGTGTCAATATGGTTCTTAGACATTGGAAGCAAAGTAATTTGCATATCTTCATTATTTTTGTCTCATAGAATTACACTTGGGGAATTATTTTTGAGCTGTTCAACAAACCAAATCAGTTTACCAAAGAGATAATTATACATGATGATCTTTTACAATTGAATCATCATTGCATGATTTGAAATCGTGTTGAGTAAGAAAATTAATGACTGATGTGAATTATGACCATTTTACCAAGAAAATGTCAGTCCATTGAGATAATGATTTCTTTTTGTTTGGATAAAACTGTCACTTTTCTCAGTCTTTCAGCACAGATTCATTTCTAAACGATGAAAGTATATGAGATAATAATAATCTGCAGGGAGAATATTTTATATATTTCACCAAATTCAGAATTTTAAACGGTTTTTGAATATTGATCAGTTGTCAAGATTTTACTTTACTTGGACCGACTCCAGACTGTAGTACGGTGTAGGTTTTTGGAGCTTATCAATATTATCGACTGATATTTTCATTTAACCAGAAAAAGTGATATGCACAATTGGTAAGTTGAACGCCTGAAATTTTTGACATGTCCTTATATGTTTTCAAGAATGGTAAAGAAATATTTGTATTAAATAATTCAAAACATAATGTCAACACTCAACAGAAAAACAATTTTCATGTCTCATTTGGGAAAATCAAAGTGTTCTATGACTCTCCAAATCATTAGGCTCCCACAACTTGTCTCAACTTGTCAAGTTCTATTGAAAAGTGTGAAACGTTATTTTCAAGCACAACCTCACCATTTTTTTGCAACATTTCGAGTGGTATAGTCTACCTGTATCTAGTTTGAGGCTTATATTTGTGTGTATTCCCTTCATTGTCAATTCCTATACAAAATGTGTTTATCACCATTATTATTAATCATATTAATTATATAGTGCCCGTCACCATGTTGTGACGACATATATTTTCCAGTACACTTACTTCGATGATTTGATGAGGTGAAAAATAAAGCACATTTGAATTTATAAGTATATACTCTAAAACTCTTCAGTCCGACAAGCTCAACTTATCTAACATTGCATTTAATTTTGAAACGTCCACAATATCTCTACATAGAGAAGAATTGATTTTTTTAGCTTTCATTTGTCTTCTTCTTATCCTAGCAATGGAACAGAAATTTCCAAAGTTTATAGATCTCTTGAACTTCCTTGTGCTCATCAATTGTTTCTCGGGAATTTCAAAAATTGTTTCAAGATTAGAAGAACACTTTTTCTGTGGTTTTGTTGAATCAGGTTTTTTACATTTGCCTGTATTTTTCTTTCTGCCACCTCCTTTGATTTTGCTTGACGAGAAAAGTTTGGTTTGTTCTTCAGTACTTTCAATATTGGACTCAAAATTGTACTTCTCCCTTTTTGTTGTGTACTGGATGGAGGTTCTCTTCAAATCTCCTGGTTTCTCTATAAATTTGCAGCTTTTGCCAGATTGTTTGTTAGGATCAAGATTGAAGTTTGAACTGATCCATTGTTCAACAAGTTTATTTTGATCAAAAGCAGTTTTTTCGAGAACAAGTTCAGTTTTCATTTCCATATTAACCGAGGCATATTCATCTTCTTCCGTATTTGTTTTTGTATACGGTAGCAATGTCAAACTCCTTCCTTTCATTCCGCGATTTTCCTTCACTATGTTGAACTTCTTTGAATATTTTGAATCGATTGTTGAAGTGGGTGCATGTGGCTCTTTGTTGGAAACAAATCCTTTATTTTTCTTTCCTTTATTATCGAATGAGTCGCACGAAGAGGATGGTGAATTTTTATCAAAGGAATGTTCTCCAACAGTTTTTTCTGTAGATTTAATAATTTTGGAGTTCGAACCACAAGATTTTCTTCTATATGCCTTTTCATTCTTATTGAATATGTGATATATTCCTAGCGAACATTCATTTCTGACATCTTTCACTAATGGTAAATCCATATTATTTTGTACATTCATTGAATTTGGCCAAGATATTTGGTCAACCTCGACTATCAGTCCTTTTTTGCTTTCTTCGATAATACTTTTTTCTGCAGAACCACTAGATTCAGTCCAAATAGAACCATTTTTGTCTTTATTCTCTCCAATATCCATATATTTTCTCAAATTATATTCACTCATGCTTAAAGATTTGGCTGTATAACTCATTTCACGAATTTCTTGATTGGTTTGAAATTTAGGAATTGGATTATTCTCTGCATATCCTAAAAATGTGTAATTCATGTCGACCGATTTTCTTCGTTTCACTTTGTTACTCTTGTCAGATCTGCCTTGCAGTTCGCAGAGGGTTCTGTGACTTTCAGCAATTCCATTGAAGTTATCCTGAAGAGTACTATAATGTTGTAATTTCGTATTTTTATTCTCTGTACCAACCCCTTTTTGTACCCCTTCTTCTCCTTCATTACTGTTCAAAATTAAGTCGATTACACTATGAGATCTAAGAGAATAACATCTTTGACTGAAGACTGAGTTCTGATCTATATTAGTCTCAAAACGTTTACTCATTTCAGTACTTTTTTTTCTTTGAAAAAATTTGCCATTGCTCAATTTGTTAGCTTCCCCGCCAATTTCGTTGTCTTCCCTCGATTTTTCAAAACATTGTTCAATTTTTCTCTCTGATGTTTCGTTGAGACCATTGTCAAATGTACCAAGGGATGACCGCAGTGAATAGCGTCTACCAGACGGTAAAACCGAATGCTCCAATTCATTTTCTTTTTCTGTATCTTCAAAAAATGTACAGTTCAAATGAAAATATTTTCTCTGACTTCTTCGCCTTCTCACAGGAGTGCAGCAATTTACTTCCTTTTCACTTTCATTATAATTTTTTTCTTTGCTTCCAAGTGTTTCATTGGTTAGATCAGCTTTAATTGAATGTTTATCATTATTTTGGTTGGATTTCACATTATTTTTGATGGTTTCGTCATATGAATTGATAGTGGCTCTTCTTTTGGAGCAATGTCCAAACTTTCCATGCTGTGTTGGTGAGGAAGGATATTCCAACAAACCTGAATACCTGCGAAACTTATTACTTCTCCTTCCTATGAAAATATCTGGCTCGTTGCATAACTCCATTGAAAATTGGATTTAATGCAAATGACAAGTTTTTCTATGAAGATTGACAATGAGACTGTCAGCATACAGAGTGAACTAGAAAAAAGTGAGTGAAAATATGTCGTTAAGGTCAGTTTACACTAGTTGAAATGAATGTCGTTAATAGATAAAGGAGGGCAGAAACAATAATATTAACCCTTTCTTTTGAAGAAGCATTTCATTCACAATATCATCAGGAATCTATAAAATACCAACCTAGTGTTAATAATATTTAAATCATAGCTATGAATTATATTGAACGACATTTTTTATAGAAGTATACAAATACAACCGGTTGTCCCAAAATCAGTGGATGGGTCCATTCCACAAAATGAAATAACTTTTCTAATTTTTTTTCTAGTTGAAGAAAAAAAAGAGAAGACATTGAAAAACATTTTGGATGCACATCAAAAAATTAGGACAGAAATAACGGTCTTGAAGAATAAATTGAAACTAGCCAAAGAGACAATATCATCGTTCAAGGAGGAAATATCAAAGTCACAGGAGAGTAAATTCATGATGTAGATTCGAATCTCAAGGGGAATTTACAAATATAAGTTTGGAATTTAAAATTTTTTATTTTATGAAAGTATATGATAATAAATATTTCAACAATATATTCAATGTTATTTTTATACTAGACGTACATTTTTTTGCCTTGAAGTGGTAGTTGTGACTACAATGTGTTTAACACGAAAAAAAATTGTAATGATCAATTGGGCTAAATCAAACAAGTAATTAACTTAAATTAGGACGATTTATTAAAGTTGGAATAACATCAAATATAATACACATAACCTGATAATTTCGAACATCTATCCAAGCTCCTTTTTCTCTTAGCCTACAGACGAGGTTATAAGTTCAGCAACATCAGCATCGGGCGACCTCACAGTCAGTTGCATAGTCACACCATCAGCTAGGGCTAGTTTTGCCCTAACTAAAATGTCAATACCTCCTCGAAACATTCCTAAAAAAAAGGAGAATTACCAGAAAAAATATTTGTAATAATGAAACACATAGAAACTGTAGAAGAGGTATCGAGAATAGTTTCTTGACGAACACCAACAATAACAATAATGACCTGTAATATGGAATCTCACCTGCTAGTAAAAGAGTATGAGTTGATTTTTCCTCAGGAACCTTATCCGTTCTTTCTGCTGGTTGGAGACCTAGGAACTGAATGATATTCTTAACTGCTTCCTCCAGAGTATTCATAGAGCTCAAAGAATAAGTGTCTTCCTTTTCCACGAAGGTGGCTGCTGCTTCTTCCCATGCCGCACCCCAGTTGACTTTGCTGACCCTCTGGATCTGATCTTCGAGTGTGATTTCCAGGTCTTCTAACATGTATTCATCGTCGTAACCTGGGTACAAAAAAGAATGAAGGCGAGAATTTCAAATTAGTGATTCTATATTTACTTATTCAAAAATTGTGTGAACTGTTAAAACATAAGTGAGATGTTGATTGTTATATCAGGTTTGGAGTTTTATTTTCTAATTTTATTCAGTAGTTGACTTGAAATATAATAATAGGGTTAAAAAAGTAATCAATAAATTTGTGTTTTTTTGATATCTGAAGCCCTATTACAAAGAATTCAAAGTAGAGCTGATATACTCAGGTATTTATTTAATATTTCTGTATTCATAGCTAATATAGTGGTAATTCGTTGTAAACAATTTTTTTTTCAACTAGAAATTACAATATTCAATATTTTTGTTTTTAAAGCCAAATTCCTATTGTTACTGGTCCTGCACTTAGTTAACAACATTAAGGAAGAATTTCCATAATTCAAACTCAATTTGTTATGTGAGGTCAACAATGAAATCATGTTATTTCAAAATCCTTCAATATTACTATAAAAACAAAGTAATGTCATCCGTGCACTCAATATTAATATTTCCTTTCAACAATAATTTTAAATAAAACTGGACCCAAAATAAACCCTTGCGAAGCTCCACCACATTTAGACATTTTTTAATATCAAAATCAACATCTAGAACCACAATAAAATAATTTTTTGAACTCTACAAAAAACCTGACTAACCTTCATCGGAATCCGGTAACCCAGTCGTAGGATCGCAATCTTTCACAACGAACTTGAGGACTGCCCCGAAAGTGCCAACGCAAGCAGCCAGGTCATCGTCGGGGAACTTCAACACTACATAAGTGGTGCCAGACTCGTTATAAGGGAGCTTGGGGCAAGGCACTTCCGAGATTATCTCAAACATCTCGCTCGGCTCCAACTCCACCCTGACATTTTCCAGTAACTGATCACTCAGGGTGTTCAAACAATCAAATTGCAGAACAACGTGGTGAGTGAAGCAGTGCTTGATGCATCGAACGAAGTATTCTGTTTCTGACTCGGTCAGTTCCACGACTTCTGAGCTGCGGAACAAGGGGCCCAATTGCTGAAAAGAATGTATCAACAGGTATTAATATTAATTTTGAAAAAAGGAAGTAAGAAACAGACAAAAATCGAAAAAAATGTGAGCAAGTTTTTTGTAAAAGATTGGTGATCATTTCTTGAAAAGTTTGGATCCGAGTTATAGAAGACACGAGGTTTAATACCGTCTTTTTATTTTTTTTTCATTTGAAATATTTTCACAAGATTTAGTGAAAATATTTCAACCTAACGATGAGTGGCAAAAGATGAGTCTTTTTTAAATACCTAATATATTTTTTCTGAACCATTTCGATGTTCTCAATCTGATAAAAAAAGTAAGGCGGCCAAACTGTGGGGACATATTCAAGCAGAGAGCAGTAGAGAAGTTTGACTGTACTAATGAAGAATTTCAATGAAGAACGTTACAAAAGTCAGCATTTCAAAACACTTGTCAAAAGATTAGAGGATAACAATTCATATACTTGTATTATTATAAGCATTGGTATGTGCAACAATAAACCTCTTCAGGTTCCCCGAAAATATATGTTTGTTACCTGTATTCCTGGTATAGCGCTGAGTTTTTCGGTAAAGTTTTCTTCTCGCGAGACTGGAACTGGTCTTGCAGGGCCCTGAGACACAAGCATACCCTCAGCTCTGTGTTTGACTTCACGCTCCTCAGTAGTTGGAATAGAAGCAAGTGGTACTGATTTGATGTCAAACGGTTGATCCGATGCGTTTTGAGTGTATTCTTTCAGTGATCTTTCTAGAGATGGAATGGACACCTGGTTGAAAATAGAGAATAAAAAACTAAGGAGAACCGAAAATGCGTAATATAAATATAATAATCCAATTAATAATAGATACAGTCAGTCATATCTCATTAGATTCCTTTTTGCTCTTTCTAGTTTGATCTTGAAGTCTCAGCAATGTTATAGACGATGCTGAGACAAAAGATGTCTGCTCGTCTGCTGCATTAGCGGACGAAACGTTAAGTACTTCAGTATAAATAAATCAACAAATATAAACCTTTCACAAGTCTTTCGAAATAGTTCAAACCAATAACCATTGTTAGAAAATCAGAAAAAGTTACTGAAAGAAAAACAGAATACTATTCCTGATTTAAACAGTTAATTTGAAAGTAAAGTATAAGAAAAAATCTGTTCAAAGCCTTGGATGCAGTAAAGCTATCTGACAAATAGAAAACATTGAAATAGTAAAAAATTCAATAAGACTTTATATTCACCTGTAAAGTTTCCAAAATATAATTATTGTAAAGGCTTTTATCACTTCTGCTTAAAATACTGCTGTAATAAGTAGCCCGATCACGGACTTCGTCATCAGAATCCATCTGACAGCGAGCTAATAAGACTTGAATGTTTTCCAACAAATCTGGACAAGATGCCCCAAATTGTGCCATAGCTGACACTGCAGCAGCCCTAATAGAAGGACATTCCAGGATGACTCGATTATAGATGAAACGGATATATCTGCAAAAAAAAACATGCCAGAATATCTCGTAATATACTCTACAAACCCTTAATTTCATCACTGAATTAATTAAACGAATGAAATTCATACATGTAAATATATTTTTCGAAAAATGAGCTCACCTTGAAGGCTGCTTCGTTTTCGGCCCCTCTTTCCCGAGCAAATGCAAAATCCTGACAGCCAGTGAAACGTGTTCGCAATCTTCTATAAACTCGCAGAGATGTGCTAATCCTGTTTCTTTAGCTTCAGGATTATCTTCGATAATTGTTATGATAGTGTCAGCAATTGATGCTTTGTACTCCAAACCGCCTTCGTCACGCAACATGGCTGACAAGAAGTTCATGAGGACAGTATGTTTTCGCGGGAATTTCAAAGCTAATGCCCTGATAGCTTGGACTACAACAACTTTGAATTCGTCGCTGATTTCGGACACGAATGTTGCAATTTGTTTCATTAGGCGATCAACTGAGGATTCAGCACCTGAAAAAGGTTGGAAAGTCGTATTATATAAAACAGGGTATAAAGACAGGTTTTGAACATGTTGGATTGATGAATGATAATTCTGAAATGGACTTGAATCACTTGAGATGAGAACTATGAAATTATCCTCATATCTGTTACAAAAAGTTAAAAATCGTTCAGATGGCCAGATCTTCTGAAGTATTTTTTCAATAGGAAAAGAAAGGTTTGACATACATAAATTTTTGGTTTTCGAGATGATGATTGCTGAGAAAAAAAGGAAATAGTAAATTTCAATATGTCAACATCAATACTGACAAGGATTTAACTCAACCCTATTTGCATTTTTCTCAAACTCTCTTCTGTTTGTTGACATGCATTACCTATACAAATAATGAATGTGTCATCTGCCTAGGGAATAAGATTTTCTTTGACGTTATCCATGTAACTTGAATTTTCAATAAAAATGACAAATGTACCTGTAATGGAGCCTTGGGGGTACAAAAGCAAAAATGTCACGTGATTTGTTAAGTTGCTACAGATTGATAATGAGTGAGGGAAATATAATCTCTGAGAACATCATGTATTGGCTGTTGTATTCCATAAACATGCAGTTTTTTTTGTTTTGAGAGGCTTTGGCCAAGATTACTGGGAATAAATTAGGTATAGCGATATACTGGTTCAATTTATGGATATATCTAGTACAGAGAGCATATTCCATTCATAAATGAAGGTTGTCATTTCAAATTGGAGTACTATGGTTGAAACAATGTTATTTTAAATATAAACTTAATAGTTTTTCTGACTGCAGAGTATTTTTGTTAGTAGCTTGAGTTATAATTAACATCTGCACAGTGGTGAGTTGAATAGATAAGAAATAATTTGATAGTTTTATTTTTCAGCGAATGTGAACTTCAAGATCAATAATGTCAGTTTAATTTGTATGCTTTTTTTTCCTGATTGATTCGGCCGTTACTTGATATGTATAAGTTGTTTGATAAATATCATAGGTTGTTTGAGAATCAGACAGATGAAAAAAATAATAAATGTCTAACCAAGTCAAGATTAAAGGCGAAATTGTTTGAATTCGTTTTTAATTTGCATAAGTATTTTACATTGGTCCTTCGAGTAATTATTGAACCGTTATAGAACAATACAATGAAGCAGATGAATCATCACATGTCAAAAATGTCCGACGGAGTGAGAGGCACAACAAAGGAGTTCCAACTTCGAGATTTATAGATATGTCAAATGTAGTATTTGATTCAAGTGTGGTTACGGGTAAAATTCAACCAGGTCCAAGTAGCCATGCAAATTCTGCAAGAAAAGTCACATCTAGTAAAGATTCTCGCCAGGGAAAATTTCCTACAAGTGAACTTTGCAAGAGCTCAATGTCTGTTCCAGCAGGGATTGACAATGTTGGTTCTGTGAAAATTTTGAAAGAAAATTCGGTTCCTTCTTACAATTCAAGTATAAATTGACTACATACGGAAATGGAGTTGATAAGAAAAGAGAGGGAACTTACTGAAGAGGAAT
>WOGL01000054.1:0-21653 GCA_015342145.1 Leptinotarsa rubiginosa | reverse complement strand
GCTTTTGAAACAAATTTTTAGTTTTGGTTAATGTCAAATTATTGCTTTCAATAAATCGAGTTGTTTTGTGTACATATTTTCGTACATTTATACACTGTAAAAAATATTTTACACCATCTAACACCAGCTGACACCGACTGGTGTCCATATAGGTCCTCATTTTTTTAGTGACAAATAACACCGACATATTTTACACTACTGAAAGGATCACAGGGCACACCAAATATGGTGTTATTCACAACACATATTTTATTTTAAATTAATATTCCTTTTATTGATTTTGTGTTCACTCAGTGTTTTTTCAAATTTTCATGGTGAATATTACAAAAAATTTCGGTGTCAAATTCAACAATTTTTGGTGTGTATAAACTACAAAATGGTTCCATTCAACATTTTTGTAGTGCGATAAAACACAATTCTGGTGAAATATTGCAAAACAATGGTGTGAATCTACACTATATCTGGTGTGAATTGACATCAGCTGGTGATGTTTTTTCATTTTATGGTAATATTTTTAATATTCAAGTGTTTTTTTTTAAATTCAACTTCAAAAATGTTATTCCTCACAGTGGTTTATAGCACTTTCTCAGTGAATATTTTGGGTGTATATTTGCACTAGATGGTATTATATCATATTCTTCTGGTGCAAAATTCATCTTTTTTATTTCGAATTCATACCAGCACCACTGTTTCTGTAAAAACATTTGGTGTAATTCTCAAATTAATTTAATGTACTTGTAAAATACATTAAAATGATAAATATTGAAAAAACACTGGTTGTGGGTATGAATTCGAAAGAATTACTCAAGAAATTAAGTTTATTATTATCAAAAATATGTATCTGTGGGAAACATATTTTCCTCAAATAAAATAACGTTTTCATAGTTCACAAATAATAGGTCTTTAGAAAACGTAACTGAACATGATTTCAGTTGACAATTGGTCTGATACCTAAATATCAATAATTCAAACTTAAGAATATTATTTAATAAAAACAGATTTTTTCACAGAGTAGTTGAAAATAAAATGTTTACTTCATTTCAAAGGGTATTGAACAGAATTTTTGGTACAATATTTCAAAGGGTATTGAACAGAATTTTTGGTACAATATTTAATTCGTCTCTTCCACTGCTTGGACTCAGATTATAAGTCTATTTGTGTTGTATTTTATTTAAACAAATGATATTGGGTTTGGTATCGGTACGTTTCACAACATAACTGTAACAGTGTTCTTTCACTGATACCACTGAAAGGGGTTTAGTTAGCAAGTAGGGCTTAGAAGAAATCAGTAAAATACTCATTATTTCTTCAAATATAGAGGTATTATCAGCAAAAGATGTACAAATAATAAAATTTACTTTATGTAAAGTTCCATTGAACTCAACCCATTTCGTTGTAGTTACAGTTGGAATTTTGAAATCTGTGCCTAATAAACACGTTTTGAATTGATATTCAGACAATTTTATTGTTTTCGTGGGTCCAGTTGTGAGATAAACTTTTTTTCCTGTCCATTCATTATAAATCCATTGTTGATGTTTAGTTGATAGGTATTTACATATATTACGGTAATTTTTCATCTGGGACACAGCATTCTTGAAAAAATTATGTTTTGCTTCGTATCTCATACCCCACATATGAACAAGTGGCCCCATAAGTCTAATTATCTTAGGATAATGCACCATGAAATGATGCTTTGGTAACAAGTTAACACCAAATTCGGCTTGAAAAAGTTTATGATGTTTTTCAATCAATATATCTAGTTCAAAAATTTTAGACTCAGGAATGATAGGTGAAAATATAATTTGGGATATGTTAATTAACATTAATAAAACTTTCCATTTATTTTTTGAAACAGGTGACATACAATCATTAAAAATGAGAGGCAGGAACCTCAATAAACACCAAGATTGAGCTGCCCTTTGTCCAATAAGGTTATTATGTTTATTAAGAACAATAGGACTTGGAAAATTACTTCTTTCAAGATAGCCATAATCATATATCAAAATTCTCCTGTTAATATTTTCTAAAGAAATTATTTTTGTTTGAATAAGGAAAGTAATCAGGAGTTCAATTTCATACTGAGCAACACCTTCCAAAATGTCATGCATTATATCACATGACATTGTATCAAAAACTTTGAATTCGTTCAAATCATTTAGAATGCACCGTTTTTTAATACCATATACAGAATGAATAGCAGGGTCCCGATTATTGTTTATCTCATGTAAATGTTTTAGATATAGCCGATTACTTCTAAAAATTGTAGCATTATCATTAAAGACTTGTTGAATACCCTCTTTTTCAACTAAACAAATCCGACAAAAATATTTGGCGGAAAACGATTCAACCATCCCATACAGTATATTTCCACCTAAATTATCGAAACAGAAATTAACCAAAGTGCCTCTTATTGGTGTACTTGAAAAACTATTTTCAATTCCCTGGGTTTCCAATATTTTTATATCTCTTACAATATAATCTAAAATCTTCTCAAATCCTAATATTTTGACATCTGCTGAATGAAATAAACACAGTAGAAACATATTGCACAATTTAGAATTCAGATTAGGACTGAGATTTAAGAGAGAAAAATATATTGCTCCCAATTTATGGCCACCAGTTTTACTCCCTAAGGGATTAACTGATTCGAATTCATCCCAATACATTTGAAGTAGTAAACAATTTTAATTTTTTTGGAAAAATGATTTATTTTTGTAGTATGTTCCCGAATGTATACTTGTATAAACCGAAGGTAGACTTATTATTTTATTAGATGAAACATTTCATTCAACAACAGAAATTTCAGCATTTTCAATAAAGGAATGTATGAAAATTTACATTCTACAATTCCTTCTCTATAGCTGTTTGTGTTTTTGTCAAAAATTTTATCTGTTCTGGTGCCAATCACAATTTCTTCTGGTTCTACTGATTTCAAAGCAATAGTTTTATGAAGTTTATATATAGTATCAACATTTTTAAATTTTTCAATGACAGATTGCTTTAAACTGTTTGAATTGTTATGATCACAACCAGATGCATTGTCTGAATAGTAGTCCAATGTATTCATAATTAGTTCTCCAGTGATGTCTAATATAGTTTGAGTGTTTGACAAAGTCAGTCCTAAAGATAATAATTTGGAAGAAAAAGATGAAATGATAAAATCTAGATCAATCTTGTGCTGATTTTCGTTTCCTGAGAGAATTTCAATATTGGCAAGTTCCTTATTGCAGCTGTTTACAGCAACTGTAATTTCTTGCTTTTGTACAGGTATTTGCTTATTATTTTCATTTTCTGGTTGAGAAGTTGAGTGAGAGCATCTTGAAATATGTATTCGAAAACCACTAACAGTAAAAAACTTCGAAAAACAGTTTTGATGGCAGCATTCTATTGCCAATGCAGGACCATCTACCAAGCAGTGGAAGTTACGAAGATGTTTAATAAAAATGCTTAGATCCCTAAATATTTTGCAACTAAACACAGCCATTTTCTGACTAAAAGAAATTATTATTTTCTTAAGAAAAACTAACTTAAAATTATCATGTAAAAAAATAGGTCGTTTTTACAAATATCCTCATACATGTATGAACGTTTCTCAAACTACAGTTACTTTGTTTGAGACTGAGATATAAGAAGTTGATGGTCATTGTCATTTAGAAGACATTTTAGCTTCAGCATAGCTGAGTTGAATAAAACATTTTCACTGTCTATGTTATAAAAGTAAACTTGAATAAATTTATATAAATTTTCCAGACTTGAGTCGTATTTCACTTGGAAAACAAAATGTACCTTCATCAAATAGTCAACAGAATCTTCGAATGTTGTGAACACATCTGGTAAAAGTTTCCCATCCAATACAATTAGAAAATCTTCTAGTAAAAGTTTTGACTTGCCCTTTGCAATAATGTAAGGTTGAGTGTTTGAGGTTTGCTCAATTGTTTCCATTAACGGCAAGGAGATCTGAAATAAAATAAGTTCCATTTGAGAAAAATACAGTTGTATAAATGGTTTTTATTATAATTGTATCACCTTGAATTGGCTTGATCAATTTCAATGTTATTTTAACTCTTAACATTAAGTATATTCAAAATAAATGAGATGGTGAGGGCTATTATCAACCTATATTAAGTAAAATTATTTCTACAGGGAATTATTTTTATCGCTGATATATCACAAAACTATCTACTCTTTCTGTACTATGGATTTGGTTAGAAAATAAAAATAAATTAATTTACCTGATGAAATATTATTACTTTTTCAAAAGCCTTCGTGGTTGGTGCAATATCCTTTTTTTGCTTGCCCTTGGGTGATGCTGGGAGCATTTTCAAGAGGGCAAAAAACAACTGTATAGTACGATTGAAACCGCAGTCTTTCAGTTGATTACGACTGCTAGAGGTAACAACAAAGTTCTGGATGAAAGTACCTATAAACTAATCTAAACATGATTGTGCTTATACATTTTTTGTTAAAACCAAAAGTATATTTACCAAACCAACTGTTTCATGAAATTTTGGAAATATCTCCATTGCAGAACCTTTATTTATTAAACTTCTGCTGTATTTGAATGTTTCAAAAAATAAACTTTTTATTTTATTCGTTTCCGAGGATAGAATTGCTTTCAGATTATCTAATTTTTCTAGGAGTTCTGCAGTAAGATTCATTTCCTCTGAAGTTATGGAAACATTCTGATCATGAAGGTGTTTGACATGAGGATTGTTTCTCTCTATTTTATTTATTCTATATAGAGTTCTCAGCCGATTTGCAAGATACCCTTCATTTGTGCTAGGGTTGAAAAAAAATTCCTAAAATATTACATTTTCATTTTATATCTAGACACAAAAGTCATCAATTATGAACTCACGTAACCCTCTGTAGAACTTTCCAAATTTTTGTACATTGGGAAAATTTCAACAAATTTTTTTGCGCACTCCATTTTTGCGCTCTTGGGTACTGCACTCCCATATTTTTCATAAAGCACATTTGCAACTATGTTTAATAACTGTATTCTGCTTCTGTCAGTCAACATTTTATTCTTCTGGTATTGGTCTATTATGTACTGCCCGCCACCACGAATAATTTGTGTCTGTAGATCCTACCAAATAATAATTATAACAATGATGTGAACACTGAGTTATGGCAAGGAAAGCCTAATTATACTTAGTAAGTACATACATCTACATCTGAAATATTTTCCATTCTGGAGCTAATTGATAACGTAGATGTAGAGCTATTAGTTCCATCAAATATATCAGTATCACATATTGCCTTTATAGTGGAACTACAAAACCAAGACATCCATATTTGTAATTAATTTTTTTATTTAAATAGTCACAGTAAATTTTTTTAAACATCGAATTCAAACGAAATTCCTAAATTATATTTTGTGGGAAAATATATTGGAACAAAAATGTATTATTCGCCTGACAATATGTCCAAAGGGGCTAAGGTTTCGGAAATCGGATCAGAATCTAAAAATATTCTCAAATAAGGTTCTTCTTTAGATTTACAGAAAAATTCCAATACATCGTCTTCAATTTCAGTGAAGTCTTTATCTTTTATTAAAATTTATATTTCACTTTGAATACCCATCTTTTTTTAACTAAAACTAAGACAAAAACTTGCAGAAAACTGCCATAATATAAAAATCAAATATAGTTGGTGTACTCTAGTAAATGATAGTGTATTTTCTGAATAGGCATTTTGCTTTCCTACACCAGGGGGTGTTAAACCACGCCTAGGAGTGTTGATTGACACTGAATCGGATTTAATGCAGGTACAAACTGGTTGTTAGTCAAACATTTTTTATTTTATGCAAAATATTAACGGAATATTAACGGAAAAACGTGAAATTAGGCACATGTTCTTTGAAATCACCTACAAAACCTAGAAGTTGACTTGAGTACAGCTTTGAAATCAATTTTATACCAACCATAATTCGCTGAGAGAGTAGACTTAAACATGTAAAATTAAATTTAAGAAACGCTTACTTGCAGATTTGATTTCTTCTGGAGCCAAATCGCTAGCTATCCACTTTTCAACCCCCGTAATGCACTTCATTGTTCGAATTTCCACCAGAGGAACAACTATTGCCACAGAAACTGAATACCTAATGCAGTGCACCACTGCGATGTAAAACAACGACTACTGCATGTGTTGTAGGATAAATTTTATAGGAATTGATAGCGTTTTCTATATACACTACTGAAATTTCTTCCAGAAGTTTTAAGTTTCGAAATGTCTGATAGCCAATATCCAACTTCACTATACACAATAACGCCAACCAAGCACAGACAATATTTTGTTCGCAATAGCGAATTTTTACAAACAGACGTCCGAGTGTA
This sequence comes from Leptinotarsa rubiginosa, assembly GCA_015342145.1. Lineage (NCBI taxonomy): Eukaryota > Metazoa > Arthropoda > Insecta > Coleoptera > Chrysomelidae > Leptinotarsa > Leptinotarsa rubiginosa. Next base: position 15,315 of record WOGL01000054.1, on the reverse strand, counting down.
GAATTTCGAGTAACTCTTTCAAGTCCACGACTGTCTGACTGATTTGATACGATCCTAACAGTTGCGCTATTACAGTGTTGCCAGTAAAATAGGAAAATAATAAGACCTCAGTCAAACAAAAGTTCAATAAAATTTTTGGTACCTATGTACATTAAGTGTTCACTTTGTATTCCAGCCTCAGAAAAATTAATTTAATGATTATTTCTTCTGTCAAATAGTAATTCCACAGAAATCCTGAAGGTTTCAAATTCAGGAAACATTTTTCTCAAAGGAAACATGTAAACTGTTCAATAGATACCACTTTGTAATTTTATAACCTGAGCCAAAACTTTTTCCTAGTGTTCATGATGATGATGATGTCCATGATGAAATCTGTGATGGATTGAAACACCTCTGTCTGATATTGGATTATGGATGGAATGCTTCGTTGCTCATTAATTTTATAACTCTGTGGTTGACTGGAAGAGCAAAAAATTGTTCTATGAACAAGATTTTTGAACTCAGCCATTGTATTGATTGGTTTATATAATAAGGGTTCATATATTTTTTATTTGTTTTATAGCCATCAATTCAAGAAAAACATAATTTTTTTCAATACCGAAAAGGTTGTGCCGGTGGGATCCTTTACACGAAGATCCGACCCATTCGGAGGGCGCGCTGGCAAATGACCACTTCCCACAGCTTGGGGTAGGTGAATGACAGCCTTCTGCATTTGTCCAGCCAAGATTTCTGCCGTATTGCGGCAAGCAGATATGATCTTGAGATTTGAGATTAGGGAGGGCATCGTTCCACCAAGGACTCCAACAATCAGAATAATAATTTCAAAAGAGTGGTCTGGGTAGAGTCTGTGAAGTTCGAAGAGTAAATTTCGATATTTCATCCGTTTTTCCTCCTCTTTCCGGACTATATTCGCCTCACCCGCATCTGGAAACTCCACGACAAATATCGTTTCACTTTGATGGTCTTGAAGAATTACATCAGGCTTATTTGCTTGTATCAGTCTGAGGGGGGTAAAGATGAATAGTTCCAATAAATTCGGCACTTCTCATTTCCCAAAACGAATTCAATATCCCCTGGAGCACTTGACTTGAGAAAAGCAAAGGTCAGGTGCTTCGGTTAGCCGAGGTCTTCAATTTTGTTAAAGAAGACACCATGCATTGGCCTGTGTAGCTCTGTTGCCTCAACTCCATAGAGCTATTTGAAAAATATTGGCCAAATAAGGTATGGCACCGCTGTCAGTCAATGGATAATAAACCAAATGAGTGAATTGAAGTACCACTCTGTGCCACTAGTAGGTATCTAATGGATGAAATGCACACAATTTTTGCACCATATTTCAAGAGATATCAATTACTTAAATTGAAGGGGTTATATTTTTAGGAGTGATTATTTTTTTGGGAAAGAAAGTTTTTGGAGTAGTAGAAAGCCAAAAACTTTCTTTCTCAAAAATATTAATTACTCTCCAATCATGAACTATCTTGATAACTGTCCACTAATTAACTTGATCAGATTTTTTCCACATTAAACAAATATATGAAGTTCTTATGAAAATAACACCTAGAACTGTTTATTTCTGCAAAAATATGGTGTTTCTTACAAATTAACATTTTAGTGGTCAAGAGTATGTTACATTCGCATATGATATTTACTCCTAATTGTCATAATATAATAAAATTAGTGTAACTTAATAACTTTGGTGTACTTTTTGATACCAGGTTTAAGGTAACACTAAGATATGTGAAAGTTTGTGAATGTTTCTTTCACAAACTGTACAAAACACCGCTATTGGATTAATCACTACATAACGGAACACAAGTTACAGCATATTATTATCATCTTGATAAATATGACAGATCTATAATATTTTGGTGTTATATTCAATCGGAGTGAATTGTTAATTAATACTCGTTTATTAAAATTACACTCAAATATTTTTTACTGTGTAGCAATATATACTTGATTGTAATAAAAAACCATCTCCTACCTTAATATTTACTGGTTTGTCTAACGTTTTTTGTTCATAAAAATAATTTTCTGAATTTATTATGTGATCTGAGCATCAATTATTTAATAACCAGTTCATTTCATTTTCTTGATTTTTAGTTTGTGCCCCCAGGCTTGTTGTTAGAACCTCTATATTAAAAGTATTACCTTCTTCCAGTTTTGTTGAATTTCCTTCTTTATTCTGTCTATTACGGGTTCTTGGAATAGATCCTCTACTTCTATAGGTCGAATTTCCTCTATAAAAGCCTTGGCCGTGACTCCTGTAGTTTGCATTGCTTCTACAATATCTTTGGGTATGGCCAGCTTTATTACACTTGCTGGGCATTGTATCTACTTGTTTGTATTGGCATTTGTGCAGTTTACCTTTACTTAAAGATTGTAATTTTTTTAAATTCTAATAGCAACTTGTTTTTCACATATTCAACAGTCTTTTCATCATTTGGAAGGGCATCTACTATATCGACAATATGAGCTAAATTTCCTGGTAGAGTTAATAGAAAATAGTTCAATTTTTCCTCAGTTAAAATTGTTTCACCGGCATTCTTTAATTCGTTTATTTGTCTCTCAAATAGTCCAAAAATTTCCAGTGGGTTTTCCTCGTCTTTCACTTTCAAATCTAATAATTTTCTATTGCACAACAGCTTTACGGCACTACTTTTTACTAAATATATGTCATCAAGTTTCTTTATCATTTTTCTGGCCGACGTTTCAGATAATTATATCTGAAATATTACACCAACTGTGCGATTACTCACACTATTTACAATGTAATTTTGTGCCCGAATTTTTTTTTGTCTCATTCAGCTTGTATTTTGTCTGTTGGCCGTGTCTCATTTGTTATCACCCATTGCAGTTTTTCATTTTTAAAAATAGATTAAGTCTAAACTTCCACTTATCGTACTCCACGTCATCAAAGATTTGCAAAGTTAAATAGTCTTTTTTCTCGGCCATCTTCATTTTTTTTAACCACGGACCTCTGCTACCATGTTAATATAGGCTCCTTTTACTTTGTTGTTTATTTTCTTTATCAAAACACCATATACATTTTATATTTTATTTTATATTTTCAACTTTACATTACATCTAACTTTTATCCTCTACATCAAGGAACTCAGGACTAAAAAAAACTTTATTATATGTCAAAGCAGTGCAGCCAAAAGCATAATACAAAAATCACCAGTATTAGGCATATTTTAACAATTTTAACCTTTATACTAGATACAGTCAACCATTAGATGTGAGGGTGACGTAGTTATGTGAAGAGTTGTCAAAAAGGCTTAAATGTATTCCGAGAACAATGGAATGACGTCAGTTCTTGTAGAGGATGCTGTCAATGACCAGTTGGGTTTGTCGTCGACATCGTCGACGAAGAAAAATGTCAAAAGGACCATAATATACATCGTCGACGAAGAAAGGATCTTAATATACCCTAATGATCGAGAGAGAAGCCAATGGAATGACGAAACTTCTTGAGCAACCCTGTTGGTTTCGATTGTCAATGACCAGAATGGGTTGAAGAAGAAGTGCCAAAAGGGCCTTAATAGGTAACCCGTTTGGGGTGTGTGATGTGTATAGAGGGTGTTTTGCCAAAAAGAAACACAAGTGGTCCGATGGAGCCGAGCCACGCCGCCTTTGTGATGAATTTGTCATTTTATTGGAAATTGAATTGACCTTTGGGATCGTAATTTTTTCACATAATAGCTGATTTTGGTTAAGTTTACTGACAATGAACGACGAAATGAGCTGTGGTTCAATTTAAATGATTGTCTTTTAAACAGAGTAGGAAAATCAAATACCTAATTAATCTACATTTTTTATCAATTGGAGTATTATGTAATTCATCAACATTTTTCTTATAATTATAATCAAAATGTGGTTTTCTTTTTACAATGAATACAAATCTTGACGTTTTTGTCTTTTCTTCATAGCTTTCATGCTGGTTTCTTTAGGAGAGTTACAAATACTACAGAATAAAATATTTGTTATGGATTTACTGGTTGTTAAATCGTAAATTTCCATCAACGTTATCTCCATGACCTTACGTGCCTTCAATAATGTATCCTCATATCAATCCGTAAGGGTATATTTAGAAGGCATTTTGCTGAAAAAATAAAAATGAATGAGAGGCGTAAATTCAATATTTTATTTTGAAAAATATAAAATTGATAATATTTTATCATTATAGTTTATTTTTGCTTCTGCTTCTTCTCCTCATCTTTCTTCTTCTCTTCTTCTAGTTTCTTGTGTCGTTCCCTTTCATCAAGTTTGAATTTTTTTTTAATTTTCTTGTTTTTACCAATCGGAGGGATTCTCACTATATCCCTATTTAAGTTAGGGATATAAGTCTGAAAATCATCAGTGTCCCAACTTTCCTGATTACTCATCTGTAAATAAAATAAATGTTTACATATATAGACATAGACATACTTTATTTGACTACGTTCATGTAATTCACATGTGTAGTAAGTCATATTACAAAAATTTTATTTGAAAATAAATTGCATTTGTATTTCCAGAAAGAAAAAAGAAATCATGGAGTCAGTCAGAAACGCTGAATATACAGCATGAACAATCAAACTCAACAGAACATTAATAACTTAAATACGATTAAAGATAATAAAAACCTAAATATCTTGATGGGACTAGTGATAGGTGATTTTATTAATCAACGCACGACGTTTATCAAGGACTTGAAGTGAACTGTTCCACAAGAACGAGATGTTGCTCGCTTGACGACTTGAACTAAAGAGAGCAATTCTATTTAGATTCCTTTCCACGTGACACATCTAGAATTTCAGTCCTTCCAACACAAATTTCAAGTATTCGACCACTCGATTCTAGAGTGAAGAAATGAAATGTTTTTAAACTGAGTAGTTTTAGGAAAAGTCCCTATACTACCTCCTTGCCAGTGATGAACGATATAACATTGAAAGTGAATATAATAAATAAAAAATTTTGTGAACTGAAGTATTGAGATAGAAGTGTGAGCTTTTTGAGCTACTAGAAGTTGAATAAATTTATGCAACAATGAAACTGAGACTGAAACTGTATTTTCCAAATAAATGGATTTTTGCAAAGATACAGTTCACGATAAAACCAGCTGTTTCAACAGTTCCTGGCAATCACTCGTCCGCAATAGCCGTCCGCGCGCCATTTTTAGGTAGCGTGCACGGCCGCTAAGCGAGTACGTAACTAGAAAATATTTTTTTAAAAGTACTTAAAGTAAATAGGAAAATTTTAAAAATTCATGATATAATCTAAATACCATAGAGAACTTATTCCCGTTGGAATTTTTCAATAATCTAGATTAATTAACAAAATTATCTAAAACTTCCTTTATCGTTCAAAGTAAAATAAATATTCAAATAACTACCGTAAAATTTTTTCGCCTCGTGCAGCCCTTCTTGGATACAAAAGAAGATTGCATGATAAAAGTTCTTTGTTTATAATAATTTTTTAAAGTAAACAAAAAAAGAAAAAACACAATAATGATGTAAAAAATGGTTTTCTTTATGTATCATAATTTTATCGTTTTTATGTCAATAAAAAACATTTATAAACTAAAACAAATACTTTTTATCTCTATTTGTTTATACATTTTTCATTAACAAATGGACTATTTCAATATCAAAAAAAAATTTCAACGTTACAGAGAACTGTCAATTATGATTTTTTTAAAAATATTTTCATAATAATAATATTTAATTGTTTATAATCGGCTTTTTATATATCTACCGTTTAAATTATTAGTTGAGACATTTGTTTCTTTTCTAAAATCATAATTAACAGTTGACTACAAATTAACAAAATTTAAAAAAAATTAATAACAATGTCATTGTTTATTAACTTTTCAATTTGTTATAAACAAATTCTTAGCTTTATTTTTATTCTTGAATATTATAAAAATTACAAAAACAATCACGAGCATAAAAATACCCGAATTTTTTTTCCATTATTTATTAAATTTTGAAAATACACGTGTTGCAAAATATACAGCAGCTGATCTACTTGTTGACTTAGAGATACGACAATAAACTTTCAGGCCATTTTTGTAGATAATTAAATCATCTTCCAAATGTCATCTTGCATATATTTTTAAGTTATTGATAATTTGTTGTTTTGGGCATTTGTTAATAAAAATTAACGATTTCCTCCGGTTTTTCAACTTTTCAGGCTTACAGCTCAGTAAATAATGCGAATTGGATATTTAACTTCAGAGCATTTTTGTTGAACTATGAATTATCTTACAGTTGCAGTTGGTTATTTGTTCATTTTTTTATGAGCCGCACATACTTATACAATTATTATCGTTTCAATTTTACAGAAAATAATGAGTTCTTAATTGAATTACTCACCGAAAAGTAGTTTTTTCTTGTTGATAATATTACTATTTTAAAAACCATCAGACATACTAGATACATATTTGAAAAAAAATAAAAAACATTGCAAACAATCAAAATTTCCGAAACAACACCTACACAAAATTATCTTACAGTTGCAGTTGGTTATTTGTTCACTTTTTTATGAGCTATTAATGAATTTTACTAATACATCTCAGATAAGTTCATAGATTGTTATTCTATTTCCACATGATTTTATACTGTGATTCTCTTACAAATGATTATAATGTACCCAAATTTTCGATATTCATATGTTTCTGGCTTTTGTTTAGAATTTTGTACGTTACAATATGCAGCTGCTTCTCCAAGAAAAAGAAGAGGAAAAAATCGAAATTTCCCGAGTAACAAAGGAAAAAGAATAGCACGTTCATTTCCAAACCTAGATATTGCAAGTACTTCAAAAACTTCCCCCTTTAAAAAACGAAGAAAAAGAGGAAAGTAATAAAATAAATTGACTGCTTCATTATTCTTGATATAATAATAACGAATATTATCGACGCTAATTGTAATATTACGATTAAAATTTTGTATTAGAAAGAAATAAACTGCTTTCAGGTATATAAATATCTACTCAACAATATTATTCTAACCTCGTGTCCTTATTTGTTTTGATGAAATTATTGCATGTTTAAAACATTTTTTTAATTACAAACTAGAATACAGTGAAATAGTATTGAGCAATTAGGTGGGAATACAATAATTTCTAAAATTTAGCGAAATACATTATTAGCTCATAAAAAAATTAACAAATAAACAAATAACCCAACTGCAACTGTAAGATAATTTACAGTTTAACAAAATTGCTCTGAAGTTCAATATCCCAATTCGCATTATGTACTGAGCTGTAAGCCTGAAAAGTTGAAAATCCCGAGGAAATCCTTAAATATATGCAAAATGACATTTGAAAGATAATTTAATTATCTACAAAAATGACCTGAATGTCTATTGTCGTATCTCTAACAGTTGAAAAGTTATATAAGCATTAAAGTCAACAAATGGATCAGCTGCTGTAACTTTTGCAGCACGTGTATTTCCAAAATTGAATAAATAATGGTTGGTTGTTTTTGTAATTTTCATAACTTTCAAGAAAAAAATAAAGCTAAGTTGAGCATTTGTTCATGACAAATTGTTAAGTTGATAAGCAATGAAATGAAAATGAAAATGAAAAAGCAATGAAACTTTTAGAGTTTTTTATGAACTAATTTACTGTTTTTTCACAATGATCTAGACAATATGTCGGATCGAATGAGCCTAACCACTTGATTTTACTGAAAGTATGTCCATTCAACACGAATCTAAACTTATAGCCCAGATTACATACCTCCGGGTCGTCGGAGGTAAACGTAGGTATTCTGAGACGCGCAGATATCGCACTCGCGGGTTCGGGACTACCGTTTGGCATTGTAGCGATTAATTACTAGGGATACTTGTTCAGACGGTTCGAAAACTGTATTGTCTATGTACACAACGACGCGTGAAATTCAAAGGGTACTTACTTGTATAGCTGGTATGGTCAATGTTTGGAAACGACTCGTAAAATCACCGTCACTCACAAAAAAAAAATCACGTCGGGGTCACCAATGATGGGACTAGTAGTTAATTAACACACAACGTTTATCAATGATGAATTTTATTAACACAACTAACACGATCACAAAGACAAAAAGTACAAGTACCACGTGGCTTTAAAGGACTTGAAGTGAACTGTTTCACAAGAACGAGATGTTGCTCGCTTGATGACTTGAACTGAAGAGTGCTCCTTAAATTCCTTTCCACGTGACAAATCTAGAATTTCAGTCCTGCCAACACAAATTTCGAGTATTCGACCACTCGATTCTCAAGTGTTCGATTACAGTGTTCGATTTGGATGACTGCTTGACAATAGAGAAATGTAATGTTTTTAAACTGAATAGTTGTAGGAGAAGTCCCTGAAATCTGAACATTCTCATGCGAATGTGGGGGTGTCTAAATATTCTGCAATAGTGTAGAAACTTGAACTGATGAGAAACTGTTTCACCTTTTGATTGACACAATTGGGGGACAGAGATTTAACTTCCCTAGGCAAGTGATTATAAAGAATTATATTGGGAGAATTATTCATAACTTTATTCAATCTATATCTTATAGGTCTATAATATCTATAGGTCTATAATAATATCTATAATATTATCTAACCTATTCATCTCTAATACATCTATGTCTCAACGTGTTCATCATTTCTCTTTCAAACCGTACTCGTTCTCCTGAGTACGGTGTAATACTCATGAATAAACGTTTAAATCGAACTTATTTGAATAATGAACGACAATTGAGATCTGGTGTTTGTTATGGATGTAATGGGTCTGTAAATAGTCCATAGGATACGTTTGCCTGATTTGTATATTGGGGTGATAATTGATTCTTTCTATTGTTTGGGTAGGGTAATTTTATTGCGTGCTAGGTTCGTGAGATGAGTGAGAGGACTGTAACAGACAATAAAAAATATATGCTGACATAATTTGAATTCGGTAAAGTAGTTCCACAAGATTCCTTATATCCCACACAAACTAATATCTTTTTTTTCTGTATTCAGAGAACTTTAAGTGAGAGACTAGAGTTTCCCCATAGTCGTATACCATAAGTAATGTGTGAATGGAAAAGGACAAAGTGAGATATTCTCAATTCTTCGAAACTGGTTACTATTTCAGTTGTCTTAGGAGATATAGTTGATTAGGAAGTTAAGAGCACAGTTGGTCAACATGACAGTTCCATTTCAAAGAGTGATCCAAGGTTATACCCAAAAGTTTATCTTTATTTGCTGAGTTCTCACGACAGTTAGTTGAAGTGGAAATCCTTTGGCATTTATTAGGGTTTTGTTTCAATTTGTTTGTTGTAAAATGGTTGTTAAAATTGTTTGCTTTGTCTTCATTATTTGTAATGTCTGTTCCATTGTTGATTTTATCTCCCATGTCTTTTTAGAATTACTATTATTTTCCCACATCTTCTGTTTACAGTGGTTATTTTTAGTTTCTTTTACCACTTTGTTGAGTCTGTTTCTGTAATTCTTGTATTTTTATTTTAGTTCTGGGGTAGATATTCTGTTTAGATTCCTTATGGTTTTTCAATGGAATTTATGAGTCCCAATGTTATCCAGGGTTTAAGTTTTTCTGTGTTAGCTTTTTTCCAACTTATTATACTTTCTTGGATGTATTATTTATATTTATTTGGGAAGATATCATATGCGTCTTGTACGTCCGATACCATCCGTGATGTTGTCCCATCGTTCTGTTTTAAGGAGGTTATTTAATTTGGAGTAATAGTTATGGATTTTCACTTTCCATTGGTTTATTGCCTTGGTTTTGATTGAACGCGACTATAGCTGCCATCGATTAGTGATCTGTTAGTGTAGTATTCATTACCGTAGGTATTGTTCTTTCAGTAATTTTCTTTCAGTTCTGGAGTACATGTTCTGTTTAGATTCTTTTTCAATTTATCACGGTATTCGATGGAATTCATTAGCATGAGCTAACCGATGTACCGATATACCGACATCGTTAACAACTTCTCTTGAAGTGATTCGACGATTCTCTATAACAATTTTTTCACTTTTTCAACACTTATCATTTGTTGATGTGCTGGGGCGTCCAGGGTGAGCGTTGTCATTCACATCTTCTCTGCCTTCTATGAAAAGCTTGAATCACTTGTTAACATTTTTCTAACTCAGAGTACAATGTACAGTCACTGTTTGCCACTGTCAAGCTTTCAAGTGTTTTTACACAAAATTTGAGGCAAAACTTTGATCCATTTTTTTCGATAGCAAAAAATCGGACAACACGCAAAATACTCCTAACTTTTATGTTTCTCATCAACAAATTAAACATGCTAAATAGCTAATACTGTAAAAAAATTTCCGAGAGGAGTGTACCAACATAAAAAATTCCTAATCGAATTTAATCATTTTCTTGAAGAGAAAGTGAATGAATTTTCGATAACTTACTCTTCGAAAATGAATATTTACATACAGTGTTTTTACGGATCACCTTCTAGTGATCCTTTTCAATTACCTAACGAACTGGAATATATTCTCTCTGAATTACCTTCAAAAGCAAAAATGATTTTAACTGCAGACTTAAATATTAATTACGCAAAACGAAATTCAAAAGCAACACAGTTTTTAATTAATTTATTGGAAATCTCCTACACGTGTGTCTCAATTTACCGAATCCACCATAGATTATTTTTGTGCAAATTTAGACTCCGAGCTAGTTTCTTGAGATGTTCTTTCTTCTGGATTGTCAGATCACGAAATAGTTTAATCTAAGGCTAAGGTGTATCTCAGTCTTAATGTGAAAACATCGAAATTTAAGTTAGGACGATTGTATAGTTCTGCTAATTATAACAACTTGTGTCTAAGCTCTGAATGAAATCATATAGAATTTTCTGATGGCCCTTTTCTTGAATTTTATAATAAATTACTTTATATATTTGATAAAAGCTTTCCGGTTCAAAAAATTTATTTTAGACACAAAAACAAAAATTGGTTGACAAGAGGTATTAGGGTTTCGGCAAAAAACTTGAGAAAATTCACATCTGCGCCATTTTTTTTAATCACTTCCTCCGCTATCACACTATTTAGAGAAATGTAGTCAAACTAGCCATAAGCAAATATTATAAAAGTAAAATGGATGAAGCTACGAATAAATCAAAAGAAACTTGGTGTATCACTAATGAACTTACTGGCAAGAGACACAAAAAATTTGTAGACATTCCGTTTTCTCCTACTGAACTTAATGACTTCTATTGCTCTATTGCGGAGGACTTGACGAAAAATATAAAAGCAGCCGGTGACCCCTTAGACTATGTGAATATTGAAGTTTCGAACACCTTTACATTATATGATACAAATATTACCGAACTGCATGAAACATTATTTTCCATTAAAAATAAAAACTTCACAGGCTCAGATGAGATCTCTATAAAAATCCTAGAAATTATTCCTATAAGAATACTCGACATATTAGTTGGTCTAATAAATAATTCATATAGAGAAATAATATTTCCAGTTTTTTGAAGAAGTCGATTGTGTTAGCACTGCCAAAGGGAGAAGTCATCAATAATCCATCAAGTCTTCGTCCAATTTCTCTAATCTCTGCAATGGCTAAATTGATAAAAAAAATAGTTAAAACAAGACTCCTTTACTTTCTGAATGAAAACAAAATAATAAGTGATTGCCAGTTTGGTTTCCAAAAGCAAAAAAAAACTTCCGATGCCATATTTTCATGTCTTTACAATGTTTATTCCAATGACAATGACAAAGAAACAGTGGCTGCGGTCTTCTGTGATATGGCCAAAGTATTTGATTGCGTGAATCATAAGATTCTTTTACGGAAACTCAGTAGATACGGTATAACTGGAATAAGTCTTAATTGGTTTGAGTCATACTTAACAGATCGCACCCAGATGGTTAAAACCACTTCATACTCAAATTAAGGTAAAATTACTTGCGGAGTCCCACAAGGTTCGGTACTTGGCCCACTTTTATTCTTAATTTACAATCATGACCTATCGTCTATTAACATCCAAGGAAAATTAACTTTATTTTCTGATGATACCACAATTTCATGGCATGCTCCTAACAACCATACGTTGTATGAAGTTATTGCGAATGACATCACAAAAGTGAAAGACTGGTTTGACTCCAATCTCTTGAGCTTGAATTTATCAAAAACAAAAAAAGGGTCCTATCGTTTCCAGATTCCAGCCGTACATCTAAATAATTTTCAAATTGACAACGTACCAACTTCTAAATTCCTTGGCTTGTTCATTGACAAAAATCTAAAATTCAACAAACATGTAGATACTTTGAAATCCAAGCTCTCCTCTGGGATGTTATGCAATACGAGTAACTGCATTTGAGCTCGGATCTGCAGAAGCTAGACTGGTTTATCATTCCTTTTTTGAATCTCATCTTCGTTATGTTATTTGCTTTTGGGGTGTGTATTCTACCACATGCCTTTAATCAGTATTACTGATACAAAAACGTGCAATACGATGCATATGCAAAGCCAAGCCTAGGGACTTTTGTCGGCCTCTTTTTGCCTCTAACAGAATCCTAACTGTGGTCTCCTTATTTATATATGATACAATCTGCCTTCTCTTCAAAAATAGGTCTTGTTTAACAACTTGGACGAGGCAATGTATCAAACCAGACAAAGATTCAGCTTCAAATTACTGCTGCCTTCTTCGACCCTAGTTGAATTTTCCATTATTTACAACGGTCTCAAAATGGTCAATCACCTTCCTCAAGCTATAAGAACCATAAATGACCTTAGAGCTCTTAAGAAAGAGTTGAAAGACTTGCTTTCTGTGAGACCTTATGTAATATCTATGGTATTTTATTGATTTGATTCAATTTAGTTCAAATTGATTTATTTAATTTTATTAAACATGTTCTTATATTCTGAACGTTTGTATTAGGTTATTGTTATTTACATGTCTATTTTCAGTTCATATTATCACTTCCTTTCAGTGATTTTACTTTTGTAATACTTTTGTGATTTCATTTATATGTTATTTATATTTCGCACAAGGCTTTATCAATAAGAATTTATTCTTCAGACAATAAAGTATATTTTAATAGAATTTGAATTGTAGTAGTCCGCGAAATTAGATCAGTTCACGTATGATAACAAAGAAGTGGAATTGCAAAGAAGTGGATTGCTTAGTGTGTCTTAGTGTCATCAGAAGTATGATAAAACTATATGGAATTTCACACTGAATTTTCACTTGAAAAAGTAAGACGGACTTACACCAGAAAATATTCCAAGTTCCAATTTGTATAGAGAAAGTCATCAGTTTCATCTTACGCTATTTATAATGTTATCTATTTAATAAATTGATGGATGTAGCCATTACTACGCGGTAGGAGATCATAATGGAAAGAGAAATGAAAATTTCTATGTTTTTTACCACTTTTATTTGTAACTAACGTTACTGCAGTTTCGTCCTATACGGACATTCTCAAACTTTAACAATACAATGAGAATGTCCGTATAGGACGAAACTGCAGTAACGTTAGTTACAAATAAAAGTGTTTAAAAAGATAGAAATTTTCATTTCTTTTTTCAGTTAACTATTTCACTAATTCGAACGCCCATGGAAGTGCGAGCTAGTGAAATTCATCATGAAACATTGTCAATCACCTTCAAACATCAGTTAACTAGTTTAGTAATCCAATATTTTTTCTGAAAAAAGGTTGGTTGGGTAACAGGATGATTAAAAAAATAAAATAAATCAGTTGTTTTCTTGCCGACGTTCCGAAATTACTTAAATTCTTCTTTAGGGATCTGTATCAATGAATTTTCATTAACATACTTCCCAAAAAACTTATACAATTATTATCGTTTCAATTTTACAGAAAATAATGGGTTCTTTATTAAATTACTCTCCGAAAAGCAGTTTTTTCGTGTTGATAATATTACTATTTTAAAAACCCTCAGACATACTAGATATATATTTGAAAAAAAAAATAAAAAAAAAATCCAAACAATCAAAATTTCCGAGACAACACCTGTTTGGGAAAGCTCAATTGGTAATTTAATTTAATTTATTTTGTAAATATAAATACTTTGCGCTGTATCGAGCAATAAGGGGCCAAAGCAACGTTCCACCCACAAGAGACGTTCATGACCTCCTGAAAGGCAAAAAAAACAGCGTATCACCAAAAAACATATTTGTCCGATATATTGACATTAAGTATCCAACTGAATAAATGAACTGAATGAACTACGGTGCTCAAGTCGAAATAATAGTCATTGAAAATAACGACTAATATCTTTGTGGACAAAAGGTGTTTTTTTCTATGAATGTCATTATCAAGAGCGAAGATTTCCTCCAACGGAGCTTCCAGAATCCACTCCTCGGAAAGGTACCTTTCCAACGCTATTCTTCACGCGGACGACCACGAGGAATCCAAGTAAGTCCCTTAATGTTCTCGTTCTTGACCTAATTTTAACTATCGTTTTCTCTTTCGCCATTATTTTTGGGAATAACGGATATCACCCCAACTCAGAATATTTTCCAACAGTTCATTTTTTTCGAAATCAATTTCTGAGCTAATATATACACAAACACACATGTTTATGAGCGACTATATAACAAACAAAATTAGTAAATGGGTATAAATAATTAAATATAACTGATGACATTCATGTACGTCAGATAATGTATTAACTGTCCTGGTTTATTGTCGAAATTATCCTTCACCGACTGGTGAATTTGGTATTTCTGTCAAAGGTCATGATATGATACACTTTATCATTGATACGTTTAATAGTTGAGTCAGTAGTTTATTACTTCTTTTAATGTAAGAATTCATGGGTGAGACGAGTATGACCCAGCCGTAACCGTGAAATGATAACCACCCTCTCGTTATTTTTGAAGACCATTCTATGTGGTGTCACCGATTCCTGGATTTCTCTCATTGAAGATTTTAATGTACTTCACGTTATCTGCCAAGAGTCCACAATTTTGTGACGAAGAAATGACTGACATAATTATTAATAATGTCGAGTTGGACTATTGGAACATTTTGGTTAAAGATGTTTTTTTTGCAAAGGTATCTGTAACATTGCAGTAAAGCAATTTTCTTTTGATTATTTGCAGAATCGGATGAATAGGGTATCGCTGATTCAATCCCAAAATGGAACTAGGAGAGTCTGTGATTATTACACATTCCTCCATTTTGGAGGAAACATCACCTTGAAACAGTTTACACAATAATCTTCGAAAACACCAAAACCATTGCTACGAAGAAAAATCTTCAGGCCAGGAAAATTCGTGCAGACATTAAAATTGAAAAGCGTCCCGACTGTCTTAACAAGCAAGATGGTTCGCAGAGACTACCGCAATCATGGAGGTCATTGTTGTCTCG
>WOGL01000053.1:0-21804 GCA_015342145.1 Leptinotarsa rubiginosa | reverse complement strand
CATCTCAACAAGAATGTGTCGATGAACTCAATTATTTGTATGACGATAAAGCATCATCAAAAACCACAGTATAACGCTGGTATAGTGAATTCAATCGTGGTCGTAGTTCGGTCGCCGACGAATTCCGTAAAGATCGTCCAAAATAGGTTGCTATGCCACAAAACATCGATGCAGTGCGTGATAATGCAAGATCGTCATGTGACACATTGTGAGCTAGAGGCATCCTTGCACATTAATTTCACTTATACATTTGATTCTGCATGAACACTTGATTGTAAAAAAATTATTCTCGTTGGATACCCCATAATTTATCAATCGCTCAAAAAAAAGGCACGCGTCAAGTATTGCAAGGAAATGATTAAAAAATTCGACCGTGGTGTCTCAAAAGACATGTATAAAATCGTGCAGGTGATGAATCATGGATTATGAGCCGGAAACAAAACAGCAATCGACCGTGTGGGTATTCCAAGATAAGCTAAATCCAACAAAAGTTGTTCGTGGAAGAAGCCCAGCGAAGCAAATGGTCGTCTGTTTCTTCGGCCGAATGGGTTATGTGGCCACTGTTCCGCTTGAGCAACGTAAAACGGTCAATTCTGAGTGGTACACGACAATGTGTTTGCTGAAAGCCTTCGGAGAAATTCGTATAACTAACCGCCGAAGACGAATCATTCTCCATCATGACAATACGAGCTCTCACACATCTCGTCAAACTGATGATTTTTTGAGCAGTCAAAACATCGAATTGATGACTCATTCTCTATACATTTCTGATTTAGCACCCAATGACTTCTTCCTGTTTCCGAATATCAAAGATAAAATGCGTGGTCAAACGAGCGCCGAAGAAGCAGTTGAAGCGTTCAAAAACCATGTTTTGGAGGTGTCTCAAGAGGAATGGAAAACTGCTTTGACAAATGGTTTGAACGAATGCAAAAGTGTATTGATCATCAAAGGAAATATTTCGGAAAACAATAGAGCCATTTTCATAAAAAAATGTTTATACAGGCTATTCCCGAAATATCCCGTATAATAACCCTCTTCGGGATACTTTTTGTAGTTAGGGAAAAAGAGTAAGGTGGAATATGAAAGATACTGTGAAGGATCCCAATGAAAAAGTCCAGAATTATTCAGTGTTTGGTGATGAAGGATATTTTCATCAGCATTGAAGTGTATGAAATACAATTGTGGATTGATGAATATTAGTAATTTCACTACCATTATTTCAATTCGATAATTACTTTTTGAATGCAGTACGCCAACGGGATTGGAATTGTTTCCTGGAAATTTGATTCTGAAATCGATTGGAATATCCTTTGCTCCTGGTGGTTTATAATTCCAGCTCCGGTTGGTCAGCATTTCCCCATTTTGTCCAATAACTATTTCTTCTGTCGAACCGTAACCAACGCCCATGATAAAGGCACCTTCTACTTGTCCCATGTCTATCAGTGGATTCAAGCTATAACCAACATCCTCTAATATATCCACTCTGCTAATTTGATGTTGCCCCGTTAGGACATCTAGTTCAATTTCAGAGGCGCACACACAATATGCTACGTAATTAGCCAGCTCTGGATCTAAGGGAGAATTCCTGCAAGTGAAACATCAGTAAGAGTAGTATGCAATCAAAGATACCAAATTTGTCCTTACATGGTAGTAGCAGTTAGATGGATGTGATTTTTGTAACATTCTTCGACTATTTTTTCCCATGTTGGATCTACCATTTTATCCTTGATTGGCTTCATTCTTGATAAAAGAATATCACATGCCTTAATGAGTGCCTGAAATATACTGAGTTGTGAGGTATATATGATGTAATGGTAGTTCATCATTTTTGACAAAGAAGGGATAAAATGAAATATTGAACGTTGGAAAGAAGAGAGAGAAGCAACTCAAGAATATATATAAAACTGAAGCAATGGTAATGGGTATAGACATACTTGGCAGCAGATTTCTGCCCCGAGATACCTGAGACCCACATAACGCAACATCACGAGTGCTATATTTTTTCACTAATTCCTTTTGAAACTCCAGAATCTGCAACCTCTTGGGCTCATTGCATTTTTCCTCCCATATTTTCCTGATACCCATTCCAACAATCTTGTCTCCTGTACTTGTTTGTACATATTCTTTATTGAATAATTGTTATATTCTTCTGCATATAATTTGCGTTTGTTCATAAACTGGTTACCTCCAGTATTCCAGCTCCTCACATTGGCATAAAATATGACTAACTGTCTATGTCCCTTTGTTGCACTGCCTGAAGTTGAGGTGTTCAATATACTAGTGGAATGAAAAATGTCCAGTGATTAGCCCAATGATTATTCTGAACCAAACCCATGTATGTTTGAAGTGGTTTATCAGTTATTTTCAAACGGTCCCAGTACTCTTTATTTCTTACCAATTCATTTCCAATCGATAAAATATTAGTTTTTCTTTCAGTTGATTCAAAGCCATAGCTGATGATCCGCATTTTGTACACCCATCAGCTTTTCCATTGCCTCTGGTTTTTGAGTGTTCAGGCACCCAGTATGAGTCAATTTAGTCTGGTCCAGTAGTTTCTAGAGTATTTTGCGTCACTCCCAGAACAGTACTGATGTCTTGGGTTTGTCGATTCCCAGAATGCAGCCTGTTTGTCTGTAAGGATTTTGATCCGCTTAGCAATATTTCTTTTCCACTACAAGAAGGCAAACACTTCCGCTTGAGAGAAGAATGTATATTGGTCGAGCGGTTGGCTGTAATTTAAATTTCTCAAGTGCTTTACTCGTATCACTGTTGTGGAACATAATGAAGTTTTTCACATACCAAAATTCAATCGATTTGATTTTGAGAATGATGATTTCAAGTACACACTGAAAATAAGACTTAGATGTTACTTCTCTCAATTTCAGAAATGAAAAGTGGATAGGTGGGTAGAAGAATGGATGGTTAGATAGACAGATATATAGAAAGATGAAGGGATAAACGGATAGATGAATACGAGATCTGTTCAAAAAATTAGGTGAACTTTAATTTTTTTCAAAAAAATATTAAATTATTAATATTTTATTTATTTATTTTTATTTATTTTTTATTTATATTTCTATTGTATCTTCTTCACAGTAGTCCCCCTCAGATTCATGTTTTACATGAATAATGCCATCACCATCTGTTGACCTGGCTCGCAAGCCTCACAACTGGGCATCTTCCCTCTATCTACACCGTTATCACTGTCAGGGGAACCCCTACTCCTCCGAACTCACCCCTCTTCATGCAGTCGGTGCGTAACGCCGGCCACACGAAGGGACGAAACCAGCGGGGTAAAAGACCCATTTTTATTTATTTCTCAATAACAAATATTACAATACATACTATCACAATGAACATAATTAACTCAACTCTCCTATCCCGATTTACACATTAGTCAGTAACATAATTATAACAGAACAGTAAAAGAAAAAATACATTGAACTACGTATTATAAAATCGTCCAGAAAAATATTCACAATTCAGGTTTGGCATGCTGGCAGCTTGCCTCTCATTCTTCCCTTTCATTCCTTACGACACTCTCTGTCCATTCATCCGCGATGCGTATTCATTCATTTTTCTTACCATTCGCGCCATCCAACTTTCTCTCCTTCCATGCATCTCTCAAGCACATGTCCCAGGTTGAACCCAGCTAGGTAACCCGGTTTCCATGCCCCGTGAACAGTTGGCAGCCTTCCTCGACAGATTGAAAGATTCAAACCCGACTGTTTTACAGTATCTGTATATAGTCGTCCAGTCGTGCCGTCTTCCCATTCCCACTGCCATTCTTGTATCATACATTCTTTAATCCTTTTTACCTCCTCATTCTTGCTGACCATTCTCCTCACATTCCAAGTGACACTTTTTCGATTCAAGCTTAGAGTCGCCTCTTCATAGGCCTTTTTGTTACCAAGGTTGTCGTTCTGGTGTTCCCTACGCCATACAATTTGGGTACGTACCCCCCTTGCCCTCCTTGCTTCAATCATCATCTGAATCAAAACCACCCTATTATTGCATTCTCGTATTGCATTCATCCGCTCCACAGCCATGGCAGAATCACTGACCACTCTCACGCTCTCATTCATGATTCATATACCTATTCCTTTTATTATCGCAATCTGTTCTGCCTCGTTCACACTGCTCTGTCTTACGCCCATTCTTCCGACTTCCATGTTCGCTCCGGCATCCACGTACACCTCGGCCATTCTGATCTCAATCTCCCTACCATTCATTCTCATGACCGGGGGTCTTTCATCCCTTCTGGCCTGTATGTACATGCATTTTGTCTTCCTGTTATTAAACTACAGCCACATCTCTTCCTCCCATGCTTTACATTCGCTCCATACCAGATTCCATATATTCTCGATGCTCTCAACGGAGCCACCTTCGATGATGACCAGCTGGTCACCTGCATAGGCCTGCATGTGCACCCCATGCATTCCAATGCCTTGTATTGCGTTGATGCTTCTCATTCGTTCGAACCACGCTTCCATGACTATAAACCATAGAGTCGGTCCCAGACTAGAACCTAGTGGGCAGCTTCTGTTTACCATTTCAGAGACCGTTCCACAGGTGACTGTTCTTTTCCCTATAAAGCTCATGCATATCTTCTCCACATTTTCTGGCATTTCCATAGGTGTCATGCATCTTTCAATCGCCGGTGCACACAAAGTATTAAAGGCGTTGGACAGGACCAACGCCACAACCAGACTGTGTCTCCTTCCTCTCTTGTTCTCTTTTATTCACTCCGCCATTGTCTCCACGGCCATCCCAGTATCCATTCCTCCTCTAAAACAATACTGGCTGGAAGAGAATTTCAACTCCCTTCCACACCAGACTTGAATTCTACCATTAAGAAGCCTGTCCAACATCCGTCCCATGCCGGTCAGCAACTAATTAGCCTAGGATTTCCGTCCTGCTTAGGTATACACACAACCTTTGTTTGCTTCCACACATCAGAGAAATAACTTTTTTTCAGACAGGCATTGTGAAGTTTTAACATAAACTCCCCCTTTTATTCGGTTGCCCTACGAATCACTTCATTGGGGACCCCATCTACGCTAGTCGCCTTTCCATCGAGGAGCTGCTCAGCTACAGCTCCCCAACCGTGAAAGATGGCTGGTCCTCATCCCATTCTTCCTTATCCAACGCCTGAACAGAGTACCGCTCAAGTGATCATTCTTAGAGAAGTACTCTTCCACCAAATACCTGCTGGTTTCCTCCTTCCCCATTTGTTCCGACATTAGAAGGGATTTCCCTGGCTCTATCATCGTTGAGGAGACGGTAGACGCAGTCTCACTGATTTTCATCCAGGATCCGCTCCACCCTCTCCCTCAACCATACTATCCCAGTATTTCCTATCATTCTTTTATTCGTATTCCTCTTTCTCTCTCTTGTACTCATCCATTCTTCTGTTCCTTGCATTCTCGTCCCTGATTCCTTGCGCTTCTCTTCTTCTCACATTTCTAGGCGTGCTTTCCAGCACCGCGTTCCACCATTCTTTTTCGGGGACGATCGTCCTTTTACTCATAGGTATATGTCTCATACACGGTTCACTCATTCTTTCTTGAAACTTAACCACTTCCCTCTCAATATCTCCTGTCATACCTAGCATCCCTGGACTGTAGTTCGTTCTATACCAACCCAGTTGGCCCCTCTAATATTCGTTACCATGACTTTCCTCAACTTTGGTAGCCCCGTCAAGCAAAACTCAATCATCCGATGGTCACACTATAGTGAATAGAAAGTATGTTTTATTGATATTGAAGCACTCCTGAATTTTGGATTTTGTTAATGTCTGTAACACTGATTTTGCTCATAATATATCTCTATTAATTTATTGAACGAACACGGATGAATACATTACATAACCTGTCATTTCCGGAATATGAATTATGTAATACTTTGTAGTTACTTCATATTTCCATTTGAAATCATAAAGGTACTACAATATTATGAAGAATACGAAAGATATAGCACATGACAAAATGTTTTCTTACCCAACACACAGATTCGCTGGTGATACTAGCCCCGGTCATCTGAGCATTAGCTGATGAGAGATTATTACTAGGTTTAACCGTGATTTTATCCATTGGAATTCCCAACTTATAAGCAACAACTTGAATCGCCTGAAAAAAAATTGTTTTATATTCTCTGAAAAACATTTTTGAGGAGGAGTCAATGTGTCTTATATGTATAACCTTCCACAATCTGATAAATAAAAAAAGGTATAATAAGACGATTGGAGAATTGCTTTATTCACTTTTATTTTCATTCTTTCATTTATTTTGATGTTAATTATAGTCAGTTAACTAGTTTAGTGATCCAATACTGTTTCTGAAGAAAGGTTGGTTGGGTAACATGATCAACTTTTTCTTAAAAAACAATTGTTTTCTTGCCGACGTTTCGAATTTAATTATATTCTTCTTCAGGGCTCTATAACAATGCATTTTTATAAACAGTTTGTTCTTAATTAAATTACTCACCGAAAAGTAGTTTCTTCGTGCTAATATTTCTATTTGACTATCTAATGGTTTTTAAAATATTTTCATGGAATCATTTTCCAGCAGCTTGACTGCATCAACTTTTCTCGATTAAACGCAAACGTTAACTGTTCTATGTTCACTTTTCTCTTGTGGATATACTGTATACTATTTTCCCAACCCAACTGTGGTGTTTAACTTTCAAGTTCTAAATGAATATTTCTATGTAGTTTTCTTCTAGCAAAGAGCTTTTTTAATGATTTTTTTTAAGCAAGCAAACAATTTTTTATCACAGAGAGAGAACTAAAAATTAGTGAACGATGCAAAACTAAACTGTCCTTAAATCTTCAATTAAAGAAAAATGTTTATCTCGGAAGGTTGTTTGGATTAACAGCATTCAATCGAATATGAATGCATTGCCTGCTAGTGAAAATACCACCTACAAAATAAAAACTTTTACAAATTGACGTTTTCCAGTGAATACTAGAACTTCAAAGATGTAATATTGATGATACAAAAATGCCCAGATATATGAAATGGTACTCGACAAATTAATAAAAAGTGTAAGTTAAAACTAGTAACCAATAATAGTTTTCACAATGATATTGTACTGGACTGTTGCCTCATGTAAGACATGGATGTTTTGCTATTAAGTGTTGTTTGATTTGTGATGAACTTTTCTCGATTTTCTCAGTATTTAGATGTAATCCTAAATCAAACCAAAAAAATACCTTAGTATTAATTCCTTGTCCAATTTCTACACCCCCATGAGATATGGCCACAGATCCATCAGAATGATATATGGACAGTATAACACTGTAACTGAAAAATAAGGGAATAGGATAAATCAATGGCACCACAGATATCCCCTTCTTTTTCCAACGATTATTCTGAAAAGCAAAATTATATTTTAGTAATTATATTACTTAAAATTGGTGTGAGTTATGAGAGATCATTAAACTGATTCATTTGAATGTGATGAAATTCATACCGCTGGCGTCTGATAAGTATACTATATGCAGTGCGCATCATAAGTGTTACCCCCCCCAACTCGTTACTGGACTCTTGTTAGAAAAATTGCCGAGGCACGTAGATTTTTTATTTCTACAGAGATACATTTTTGTATGAATAGTTCACCCCTAATTCCATCCCTTACTGGAGGGGAGCAACCCTGTCGAAAAATTTAAATAGCATGGGGTGGTGACTTATAGCTCATTTGAAAGGGGATTTTAATCTCTATTCAACCGTGCAATGAATTACACCACAAACAGGAAGGCAACCAAACTAATATCTACTTCTTCTGTTTTTACAGTAAATGTTCGAAATGTTTCCCGTTGAACTCCTGGATAATGTCAATGTCAAATTCGTCTAAATAATTTCGACAGTTGCCACTATCAGTGGATCTATCACTGTTTCCAGCATTTCCAAATAGAGGGCACAAGTCAGGTTTTCCTCAATGAATAACGGACCTATAATGTCGTCACCCAGTATTCCTGCCCACACATTAACTTTTTGGGGAAACTGGGTATGAGTTTCGCGAAACTGAAACATAGACAAAATGTGAGTACCTCACATTTTGTCTATGCACGTGACCGTTTAAAAAAGTAGGTGAAACAAATGTGTTTCAAATAGCTGGGATTTTGAAAAAATATTGTTAGAGACAATTTCACAGTATTATAGATGGCGGTCTGGATCATCGTCCGTCAGTTCAGTCACCGTTTATATTTTATAGGGATGAATTTTTTTTCAGAACTCTCAATAACGTTATCTGCGAAACCTCACAATTCAAGGCAACAGTTCTACTCGATGAGGACAGATTATTCACAAACTCGCCTATAATGTCAACTTGTTTATCTTCTCTTGTAGTTGATCGTCCAGAACGTGTTTTATTTTGCACATTACCGTTCTCATAAATGTTTTCCACTAACTGTTTGTAATAATGTCTATCAATAGGGTGATCTGGAAAACGTTCATTGAACATTCGTACAGCCTCATAATAATTGCCATGAGACTCATGAAAAATAAAAATCGCTTCACATTTCTCATTTAATGCACGTGGTGCAACCATTGTTTGAAGATGAATAGCAAGCACAACTAACAGCTAGAATACACTGACTCGCACTCTCTGTGATATCAATTTCTTGTATTGACCATTTATCCTCAAACATCCAAAAACATCTACAAAAACGTGCAGTTAATTTATATGCAAATGACAAATACGTCTCGAATGTATTCAAAAAACACTTTATTGTGAGATTTTCACTAAACGATTTTACAAAAACGCAACACGTGTTTCGCCATACAATGGCTCACAAATAACAAGTGACAATATCATTTAACACATAATTTCAAAAAAGGGTGAAATTGAAGTTCAGCCTGTGAAAACATTTGAAATAGGTTAATAAAAATCAGCAGGATGCCATTGTGAAAAAAATAATTTTTTTTAGTGAGTTTCTGAAATATTCAATAGCCACGATATTGATTCCAGTTTCATAAAAAATACACAAGAAGGAAATAAATATTTACCGATTGGTGTTTAGTTATGATCAATGAAAGTTAATGAAACATTCAAGTATGATCATTTTAATATATCTAGAGAAAAATTGGTTTTTTTAAATAAAAAATACTTCAACCTACAACACTACAAACTCTGTTGAGAATATTTGAAATATTCACTGTATTCATATTATAGAAAAAATCTATAACTTACTGGAGGTGAATCGAAAAGCATCAAGTCAGTGCCTTTTAGAGCAAAAAACCTTGGTTTGTAATTCTGCCAGGGGTGGTTATTATTCAGTACTCCTTCATTTACCCAACCCATGTATTCTATACGGTCAGAAACACTAAAGTTCCGGTTATACAATTTCATCTGAAAAAATTTTATACTACAAATCACATAATAAATCACTTTAAAAATTTTTACAATTTCAGAAAAGCAAATAGAAGAGTAACTTTTGACAGGGATCCCAAAAATATTTTTTAATAAACTATATGGAAATTATTATATCCATTAAAACAAATTCAAGATTGCCAAATAATGTATGCTCAAACAAACTGAAAATTATTCGCACCTGCAGATTAGTGAGTCCAATAATATTATCAGTAATAAATTTCAACCACTGAGAAAGTATCGCGGAATCATCACAATGTATAATTCCGGTACTCATTCCATTCAACCCTCTCACTTCAAAAGCATTTGGTCTTAACTTGTCAGTCCCAAAAATGTATCTTGTAACATAAGCCATCATCAAAGGCACCACTATGATATCCACCCAATGTGTCTGGGATTGCTCAGGATCAAGTTCTGAACATACAGAACTTGGTCTACTACTTGTACTATTAGTTGTCACACGTAAACTCTCATCTGATGCACCTTTTTCATCACTATTACTATCTGTTTGTTGTGAATCCTTATCGTCTGCAAAATTATTATAGAAAGAGCTATATAACGAGAATGTTTGAAGATGAAGAGTTTGCTCACCTTGTTTCTGTAGGAATGGTGTAGCCGCTTTATAGTGCTTCACAGTTAACACTACCAAGTCACCAGCATTACGTAGAATATTCACAGCATCATCGTGTGGGCAGGCTGTGATATACTCCCCATTTACTGAAAACAGTGGTTCAATTGTCAATCCCTGAAGGGAATTGCTCATTGTTCATCAATCATTGTACACAATTATATATTCACCTTTTATTATAGCATCTCCAACAAATAACTCGCCTGTTTGATCAGCTGCTTGATTTTTATATATTCTAGAAATCAATATTGGAAGTTTGTGCTCTGCTCCTCCCTTGATACTCAATCCTAGTCCACCAACCCTTTGACGTCTCACCTGAACCATCCTCTCCTATGACACGAATAGAGTAATGATAATCGTTTAATCAGTACACACTCATTCACAAAAAATTTATAATTTTATACAGTAATTATAAGATATCACTCTTTTTGTACATATAAATGAATTATTGCATTAAGCCAAAGACAATTCAGTCAAGGATAAAGGTTCTAATAGTCAATAAATAAAACACCGTTTTATTGTGAGGGATTCCTGTCGACAAGTAAGAGTTTTTTCAATTTGATCTCAAATATATTGAGAATTTCGAAAGTCTTGATGTAATGAAGAGTTTGTTGTATGCATTCAGGCCTCTAATGAAAACTAAATTTTGTGATGCTTTTTCTGTAAATCCCTACTAATATTATAAATGCGAATGTAAGTTTGTTTGTTACGGTTTTACGCGAAAACTACTCAACCGATCATCATGAAATTTTGTACACATGTTCTTGGAGGTATTAGAAGTNTATATATACTGTTATTTTCTTCTGTTATTTTTATTTTTCAGTTAGGTTAGGTTAGATTATTTTTGTTACAGTGAAATATATTTTAACATTTGTTGTTGCAATTCAATAAAACATATTTTAAATTTTGGAACCTTCATCGTATGTAATAATTTAAAAAAATTGATAATCCTAGCCAAGCATTAAAATATGGTTCTCATATTGATTCATTTCTATTGTACTGACACTTATTTAATGGCATAAATGCGAGCGAAGCCGTGAGTAAAAGCTAGTATTGATATAAAAAATATTTTGTATTCTGGCATTATAATTATATACTGCCTCAATTAACTCATTATTAATTTTTCTTGAGGCCGACCTTAAATGAACCTGTTGTGCTCTGGGGCATTTGCCATTACCATGAATTTTGTTTTTTATATTTATTTCAATAACTTTACACAATATTGTTGTACATCATGCCCTAATGAAAATAACGCCGGCCACCACTGGTAGCCATAAACCAACTGTGACGTAGTTAAGAGCGCGCGAATGTACGATGTTCGCTGCCGTTCTAGATGTAACATGAATAATGCTACCATCTTCGATGGAATTCCGAGGAATGTTCGATTGCCAAATATAAGCGCCATGCACTCGCCCATCGGAGACAGTCAAGTGGAAGTTACAGTGCGGTACGTGAAGCGACCTAGTAAGGCGATAGACATTTGAATAATAGTTGAAGTTTTAGTTGAATTGTTTGTTGTATTTAAAGTGAAATAAAGTTAAGAGTTTGATTATTGTTCAGTGTAGTCAATTCTTGGTCAACCCACGGGGAAAAACGTAACAATATCATCTTATAAATTTTTCAGTGTTTCATTCATTATCTTGACTACATATAGTTTGAGCTTGAAAAATAGATAAGCTCATTATCGACAAACAAGAGAATTGAAATTCTTGAAATTCCTTTTGCATTCATCATTTCATCATCAATATGTAGCAGGTTCAAGGACACATTCTTGTGATGCAAGTTTAAACAGGAATCTATTCACATCAGAGGTACAGTTTACTAACACATAAAAAGCCTCCATAAGTGAGGAGTTGAAATTTTCAAAATCAGTTCCGTGAAGGAAAAATATAAGTAGATAAAAAAGAAGAAAATCAGGGACCTCAAGAAGAGATTTGCTTAAAAATTTAATATTGTTATGTTGACAATTTTTAAAAGAAGGCGAAAATGTATTAGTGTGGTAACATATTAAAAATACTCACTGCAATTCTAGTATAGAATGTCAAAACTGGTACCGACATGATAGTTGTATTATGGGTCAAGAAATTAGTGAAATGACACAGAAAAGTGACCCAGTTATTACCAAGATGGATAATAATACAATTCAGAAAAAACTGCTTTCTTGTTTCAACAGTCTATTCTCCACTTTCCGGCTAACACACCTGAATAATTTTTGCAAAGTATAGAGGGAACTTTTAATAATGGTGAATGTTTTCTGTATATATTTTTTGGTTCTCACGAACATTTTTATGTGACTTTGACTTATCTGCTGTACTTGTACTTTAAGTTGGTTTTGTGAACATATAATTATGACTTACTTTCTAGACCATGTTCACAAGTATGCAGTATGCTGTGTAATCCCAATGTGATTTGAAAGTGCATATAGATTATAATGACAAAGAGCTACATTGTCTGCTGAATAATAGCTCATATCTAATCCTCTAGACTCTAGAGGAAATTCGATGGCAAAAGTTAATTTGCTTCTAAATCTTTTCGTTGGCACTGCCCATTTTTACAAAATAATTAACAAATTCACACATATTTACTATAACTATCAGCTAGATGTAAGGAAAAAATATAAAAATGAGTCAATCAATTACAATCTTTTTTTCGCAGCCTTTTTAAATGATTCTGAAGAATTAAAAAGTTCTAAATCCACATTGCAAGTGTTTGCAAGTCTCAAAATTCTACCTATAGCCTCGTTCTGGCCATAGTAAGTATGATGATAAATGGGTACTTTGAAGATTTCTGCATTTCTTGTTCTCTTTGGATTCACAGTTAAAATTATAAAGTTCAACAAGTTTCCGAGAATCAATGCTACCATTAATCATTTTGTGAATCAATGTAAGATCTGATTCTAATCTTCTATGGGTCGGAGTATAGTTAAAAATGTACAATATAATTTTATAGTTATATTCATCAATATGATATCCCAGTTTGTATGCAGAGTACTTTAAAAACTTGTTTTGAACACTTTTAAGCGTATAAGAGGTTCACCAAATTATGAAGTTGAATTTTATTATTGATCTAACAATTGAACAATATATGATTTTTAATGAAGAGAGAGATAATTCCTCTGCAAATCTAAGAGTGAAACCCAACATTTTTAGTACTCTAGAAGTACCATTTGCAATATAGGGTTTGAATTACATTTTTGGGTCAAGAGTGATTCCTAAATTGTGATTGTATTTGTTGTTTCCAGTTCCGATTGCTTGATTTTATATGAAATATTTATGAGATTTTTATTTTGGAAGAAAGTAAATTAAAGGCATTTGTCTATATTTATTTTTAATAAGTTTGTATCACACCAGCGTGTGATAAATCATACTGTAATAATTCAATATCAGGTGAGTCATGAATAACTTTGAACATCGTCAGATCATCAGCAAACAGAAGAAATTCACTATAAAGAATAACATTATTTAAGTCATTTACAACTAGATTGAAAAGTAATGGTCCTAAATAAGATCCCTGCTGTACACCAGATGAAACTGCTATTGAGGAAGATACTGAGTTATCATATTAAACATATTGGTCTCTGCAGGCAAGATCATTTTCAATTAATTTTAAAATATTTTCATGAATACCCAAAGGGTGTAGTTAATGCAACAATAAACTGTGAATTACTCGGTCGAATGTCTTTGAAAAATCTGTGTAAGTAGAATCAACCTCTATCTATTTTCGAAGGCATTCATTAAAAAGTGTTGAAAAATGAGCAGATTTGTATTGGTAGATCCAGCATAACTGAATCCATGTTGCTGATTTATATATGTCTACAATCCCATGACAGCTTTTTAGTTATTATCTAACAATTTGGATATTTCAGATTGATTACAAACTGCTCGATAATTTTTAATGCCATTATGTGATCCACTTTTATGAATAGGTTTCAAAAAACTATTTTTTTCCAATAATCTAGAAAGATGGAAGATTTCAAAGAAATGTTGAATATCACATCGATTTGCTTTTAAAGTGTTTACATGTTTTTGTGTGCTCTCAGCTTGACGCTAATACGTTTGTAGACGATTTCGAAAACACAATATCTGAAATCATGCTTGCTTACAGTGATATTATTTGCCTCGGTGACTTAAATATCAACTTAATGAACTCCAATAATACGTCTGAAAACTTTACCAACACCTTAGAGGGAATCGGACTCAAACAGATAATACAAGAACCTACTCGTATCAACTCCAATTCAATCTCATTGATAGATGTCATTATTCTAAACGAAGATTTGCAACCAAACAGGACCAGAGTTTACGACGCCAACATTTCTGATCACTTAATCACTGAATGCACAATCGATATGCAGTGCGAAAATAAAACGCCAATCATACACACGTTTCGTGATTTCTCTCAATTTAGTATCGTCAGCTTTGAAGACGACATCAAAAATCTGCCTTGGAATTCCATTATTGAGGAAAACCATATCGATAAAAAAGTAAGTATAATGAATGAAAATATATTAAAATTATTTAATAAACATGCACCTTTCAAAACCTCAAGATTTGCTCGGCCTTCCAAACCCTGGATCACCTCAAATATCAAGTTTATGAGTCACCTTAGGAACAAAGCACTTATAAAATATAAAGCAACTAAAAAGAAAGGTCACTGGGAATTCTACAAAAACCTCAGGAATTATATAACAAATGCTATAAAAACAGAAAAGAAAGTTTATCTCGAACAAAAACTCGAAAATGCAACCTCTAAAGAAAAATGGAAAGTTCTTGGAGATCTTTGTACAATGGGAAAGAGAAAAAATAAAAATATCGATTTCCACACAACCGCAAACGAAGTTAATAATCAGTTTTTGAAAATAACAAATACTTCTACGAAAGCAGATGAAAAACTCATTCATTTCTACCGAAACAATGTTAAAACTAATTTTGAACAGAAACTTATTTTCAAACCAGTCACCGATGAGAGGGTAGCTCATATTTTATTGCACGTGAATACACGAGCATGTGGGGCTGACCAAATCAATATAACCCTCATTCGGCTAATGTGTCCTTTTATCATACCGTACATAACCCACTTAGTAAACCACTGTGTTATAAATGGGGTATTCCCCAAACTTTGGAAAGAGGGGCTTGTAATACCTATCCCAAAAGTCAATTCCCCTACAAGTCTTGATGATTTAAGACCCATCACCATCCTGCCAACTATGTCCAAGGTATTAGAGAGGGTCATTGAAACACAATTACGTGACCACCTTAATAAATATAATATCCTTTCCCCAGTACAGTCAGGATTCAGACCAGGATATAGCTGCGGCACAGCACTCCTAAATATAACGGACGATTTCTTTAGGGAATTGGATAAACAAAAGATCGGTGTTTTAGTATTATTAGATTACAGTAAAGCATTTGACACGCTTAATCACGATATACTGCTCTCGGTACTTCACTTCATAGGTTTAGAAAATCAAGCACTCAAGTTCTTCAGAAACTATATCACAGGAAGATCTCAGAGAGTGGTATTACAGGGAGTTTCAT
The DNA here is from genome assembly GCA_015342145.1 of Leptinotarsa rubiginosa. Classification (NCBI taxonomy): domain Eukaryota; kingdom Metazoa; phylum Arthropoda; class Insecta; order Coleoptera; family Chrysomelidae; genus Leptinotarsa; species Leptinotarsa rubiginosa. Next base: position 6,267 of record WOGL01000053.1, on the reverse strand, counting down.
CTGACGATGGATCTATATCACGTGGAGTAGCACAAGGTTCGATTCTCGGCCCTCTGATCTTTACTATCTACACATGTTATTTTTCCAATTCTTTAAAATATTCACGAATCCACATGTACGCAGATGACACTCAAATCTACTACTTTTTCGATTCAAACACATTAGCAGAGTCTCAACAGAAAATCAATGAAGACCTGCTTCAAATTGTAGAGATTTCTAAGAAACATGACTTGATTATAAACCCATCGAAATCGTCTGTTATATTATTTGGACCTATTGATCCACCTGATATAAACATTCAATTAGAAGGTAATCAACTAACTGTGAAAGATAAGTCTAAAAACCTTGGGTTATTTATCGATAGTAAGTTAAAATTCTCCGATCATGTATCTTTTATACTTCAGAAATCTTACGCAAAACTTAAAATTTTATATGGTCATAGACATATTATGAGTAGATCACTCAAAACTCTTTTATGCAACTCCCTGGTACTATCCCAAGCCAGCTATTGCGATTTCGTTTATGGGCCCTGTCTGACTGCAAGAGATAAATCTAGAATCCAAAAACTGCAAAACTCCTGCCTAAGACTTATCTTTGGCATCCGAAAGTTCGAAAGAATCTCTCATACCTTAGTTACTACGGAATGGTTGTCTATGAGTAATCGGTGGAAACTTCATGGCCTATGTCTATTACATAAAGTGATAATAAATAAAACTCCTTCTTATCTCACTGAAAAAATCAGATACAGGACAGACGTTCACAATTTGAATTTAAGGCATAAAAAAATAATCACAATTCCCCATCACCGCACCAAACAATTCGAAAAATCCTTCTCTTACAATCTGATCAAAGCATACAACCTACTCCCTGAAAATCTAAAAACAATGTCAGTGGTCAGGTTTCGTAAACACCTACAGAAAAAACTTTTTGAGGAGCAATGTTTGATTATATAAGTTCATGTAATCACCATAAATTTTAGTTAATATGTCTTTCTTAAATCCCCTCTATATTTTCAATGATAATTATATAACTACTTATTTTTGTGACTTTTCAAATCTTTATTCTTTAATCTTAGTGTTTTTTTTATTTTGTATCTCAGGTTCCCGAGGAAGACCTGTCTTGACTGATAGGGCTCCTTTTAACCATGCTATTACTTTGTTGTTAGATTTCATACACATATGGTTAATAAAGGTTACTATTATTTATCACATGATTTTAAAATGTTCATGCTTTAGATGTGCTGTACCGGCACAAATTTTACTTTTTTTTTATTTAAACACAACTTTGTAATTTGTACTCATCCGTTTCTCTGATTTGTCATAAATGTGATATATCTATCTACTAATGACCTGAGACTATGGCAATGCTGGGACGGAACTCTGGATGGAGACGAAAAACCAATATGTTCGAAGTGTAAATCAAAAGGAAATGCATGAAATCTTTATCTATCGATCCAAATGTTTCTATGAATTTAAGTAATACACTAGCGACCAGCCTCGGCTCCGCACGGGTGCATTGCAGATATACATATACATATAAACGCGTGAAATCGCTGCTAATCTTAAAGTGCTATAGGGCGAAGCGCGGCTTTCGACGCGCTATTTATTGGCACGCGCCGCTGGCCCCCGGCCGGTACCCCCGCAACCGCTGTGTTGTTATCTACTGATAAGGATTAATGCTGTATTGTAAAAAAGTAAAGGATAATAAATGGTTATTGTGGGTTATCCCTAAGAGGATATACCATCGCGGAATTTTTTGTAGACCTTTTAAGGTGTACAATACTGTACATTATTTTGATCTATCTTGTAGGGTTCAGCCAGCGTTTGCAATGTAAGCGCAAAAAATGTGTTTATTTTCGACATTTCATTTGAAATATCTAAAATTATCAGTGTTTCTCTACTATATTGTGCATATTATTTTTTCATATGAACCTTCCTCTTGAAGCACTCTATTAGAAAAACCAGCATAGTTTTACAGCATACATAGAAACAGACAGCGGGAAGCGACTTTGTTTTATACTATGTAGTGATCTGAAGAGATTTTCTCGTACAGGCGGTTCTGTAGATTACAGACGGTTTTGTAGATAAACTAAATGTTACCATCAACTTTCTACGGGAAGGTTTGGACAAGAGTAATTACGCAATCAATAAACAATATGACCATTTGTTATACTCTCTATGCAGTGTTGAATCACAGTGGAACCTCCAATAATAATGGACATCAACTATTCAAGAGTGTCACAAAATATTCTAGTGAATGGAGAGGTCTACGTTCATTTTTATGAAGAGGAGGTCACTAAATGGTATCTTTGATTGTTTTCATTTTTTTTTTTGACTATCCGTTCATAATGTTAATTTAAAAAATGTGACTTATAAATCAACAATTAAATTAAAAATGTTAATAAGTATTCAAAAATAGAACTGGAACCTCTAGAGTAGAATACATCTAAAACAAGCACTTATCTCAAACACCAGAACTGCAACACTTTTCCCGACGCGCGCTTTTCCAACCAAGTTGGTGAAGTAAACTAGAGTTTACTTCATCTCATCATTTATTTTCAAATTTGATATGGTTATTTTGTTTAGTTTTTTCAACTTTTCTGATAAAATAACTGTTTTTTATAAGATGTAAGTTTCGCCATTTCTTCGTTGACAAGGTCCTGACATAGAGTAATTTATGGCGAAATTTTTAATGATTTGTCGAAATGAAAGATATATATGTCAAAGATATCGCTTCTTAAGTGAAGCAGAAATAGGGAGAGTGCAAAGATTGCACCCTATGGTATACTAGTGTTGATTGAAATAATAATAACCTCCAGTGACATTTCTAGCAAGTTGATTTTTTAAAGAGTAGAGCAGTACTGAAAGAGATTATTGTGTCAAGGCAAGTTTTCGGGTTTCTTGGCCGCTGTCTTCAAGTTTTCATGTCTAGCATTTCATCTACAACTGCGGTACACATCACAGGCAATGGGGTAACGAATGAAATTATATATTTCCCCACAACAAATAATTAATTTGCTATAGGAAAACTAGATCAATTCGTCTGATGCCTCATTGCTTTTGTAGAGGAGGTGAAGACAAAAAATCAGACATGAAAACCTAAAGACAATGGAAAAAAAAACTCGAAAAACTAATTTGATACTGACATTATGTTCAATAATTTAAGTGAAAGTTTCTTCTGACTTTTATGTTTATACGGCGACTAGTGGTTGTTTGTTCATTATATTACTACATTATCATAACACATTTTTGAATTCGTACTTGTATTCATGCTACGAAATTTTGACCATTATTAGAATCCAGGTTCTATTTTTGATCATTGGTGAAAAATGTTATTCAACAAATAGTTGAGTTAATAGTTCGTCACTTTCAGAGTGTCGATTTGAATGTTCATCAAAGAAGTTGGACAATTATCGGTTATTATTTATTTTAACGCTATTTTCGAAAGTTGCTCAAAATTTGTTCCAATCTTTACACCTCATTTCATTGATTTCTTTGTGTAGGGATAGAAAAACTAATACTAGGAATCGTACAATTTTATTAGTGCTATGCGCACATTTGTGTGCAAATGATTCCCAGATCTCATCAGGATTAACAAATCACAGTTGTCTTTGGTGATTTTCAGTATCGTGTAAACTGTTGACCCACCTAGCGAACGCTGTTTACCTTTTCTGTTTCAGTACTAACCTTTCAAACATGTGGATGATTATTATTTATCTAAAATCTTAAAGACCGGTTAACACTAGTTTTTACACTACGATTCCATGAAGAAATGAACAGTAAAGTTATAACTGTTATCGGAAAGGACTGACTTGATGCGGACATCATGATTTGTTTACTTTGAAATTTAGCGTGTTGAATTCCAGTTTGAAATTTAGATTACACAGTATAGAACAAAGTCGCTTTCCCTCTGTCTGTCCCTATGTAGGTATGCTTAAAAACTACGCAACGGATTTTTTTGTGAATTTGTTTAATAGATAGAGTGGTTCAAGAAAAGTGTTTTTATGTATGTAACATGCATAATATAGTAGAGAAACAATTATAATTTTAGAGGTTTCTCATGCGATGTCGTGAATAAACACATTTTTTGCGCTTACACTGCAAACGCTAGCTGAACGCTACGTAAAAAATCAAAATGATGAACTACAGTATTGTACATCTTATAAAAGTCTACAAAAAAGTCCACGATGGTATATGTCTATCTGTTGAGGATAACCCACAATAACCATTTTTTATCCTTTACTTTTTACGAGAAATAATGGCTTATTTACGAAGCGATTTTAAGCAATACAACTTTAATTCTTATCCAATGAAGTACCTTGAACGATTTGTGCATTTAATATGGCCCTTTACAGCATTCAATTAAAATGAATATTTTCGAAGATATTACAGATTTGAAATGCAGGGACATAGTGGTTGTAGCGGTACCGGCCGGGGGGCCAGCCGCGCGTGCCTCTAAATAGCGCGTCGTAGGCCGCGCTTCGCCCTATAGCACTTTATGATTAGCAGCGTTCACACGCGATTATATGTATATTTAATATCAGCATTGCACCCGTGCGGAGCCGTGGCGGGTCGGATCGACAGTAGTATAAATAAATAATAGTATGAATAATTTGGTTACCTCAGTTAAATTCGGTGTTTATTTGGGAATGCCTTGTCTTGTAGACATTTTTATAATTAGGTTCTTGGTTTTCTACTTTTTTATCATTATACAAAAAATATGGAAAACTTTCAAGGAAAGGAAGAATGCAATACAAATGCTTTACAAAAACGTTAGTTCATGCACAGAAGTTGCTCTTACATAAACATTGGAATAACAAATCCAACCAAAATAACTACTTTCGAACATATGAGCATTGAATCACACGAAAATAACTTTTTTCTTATTGTCAGTGCTTCAAATATTCGTAATGAAAATTTGACGGATATCATTCATATGGACGCTACACAACATATATGAGAAGTAATAATATAAGTTAATAGGAAAAAATTTCAAATTGAAAAAGATCCATCCTTTGAATACATTAAACAATTTATATTATATAAAAGTTTGTCGCGAGATTTGTCAATTTTATAATCTATCTGCCCGGGCGAATCTCGCGATGTGTGTGATGAATAATAATTTTTTGGGTTTCATTCAATCAATGCAGCTGAAAAAGCAAATGCGCCACTGGAATCAAATAAGTCGCCCGGAGCGCCAATTAATTTTTATTGTTGTTTTTATTTTTATAATTAATATATTATTTTTCATTTCCTCAACAAAAACAACAAAAACATTTTGTCCTACAAGAAGAGACTTGAAGTATTGAAGAATTCTTATAAACTCAATGAATCCGATATATTTATTACCAACGACTTATCACCCGAGGACCAAGTTATACATACATTTTACGTGGGTTTCTCAATATTGCTAAAGGAAATGGATTGAAAGCCTCAATCCGACAAATAGATTATACTTGAATGGTACCAAGTATTCACTAGAACAATTGAGTTCCGATCCTTCTATAGTCTATGGAGTGGAGAGCACTGCCAATACACCTCCCGGAAATAATCAGAAAAAGAAAGAACTGTCTTCGCCTGTGGACTCAGCTCTCGAAAAACTCAAAAAGTGAACATTCACAAAGTTGTTTTAGACAGCTAGATTAACTTGTTATTTCATTCCTTTCTTCTCCATGAATTTTTTTCACTGTTGATCATAATAATAATTGAATCATTACTAAGAAGTCCTTCTCAATTCGCTACATTAACACTCGATCCATTATGAATGGGTTCGTTCAATTCAAACGAAAGGTATGCAACATTTATGATATCATCACTATTTCAGAAATCTGGTTAAGTGACAGGATATTTGACGAGTCGATTCTACTGCCCGGATATGTTCTCTTTCGAGAAGACTGTACCTACAGGTCGTGGTGGAGGAGTTGCCATTTCCGTTAAAAATTCCCTTCGTGCTAGCTAGATTCTCAATTTACTTATAATAGAAACCGAAAAGATATGGATATCCTTCTCCTTGAAGAAAAATAAATATGCTGTCGGAGCCATTTACCGACCACCCAATAACATCCTCATGCATTTTTGTCGAAATTTGAAGATGTTATGTCGTACATCACTCCTTGTTTCAATTACACTGTATGTGCTGGGGATATTGATATAGATATTTTGCATGCAACGAACAAGCAACTCATACATATTAGGTAGGTAATAATAAATATTCATTAATCTTTAGGAGCACAAGATTCATCGAAAAGTCAAAATACAAAACAGAAAA